>DF237081.1:151192-180135 GCA_000708835.1 Klebsormidium nitens | reverse complement strand
GAGGTGATCCCAAGGCGTGCTGAGAAGCTTCGCATGGTTTCCGCACATGTGAAGTAGACAGGCAGCGTGTGAACCCTGTCCAACCGTCACAATTATTTTACGCCGACCGACCGACCCTCCCCCGAAGAAGGTGGACCGGAAACCCCATATCAGATTCGCGTAGCCTCATGTACGATAATGGGCTCGGTTTTCGTGGTTTGTGGTTTTTGATGTTGGTTGCATTGATTTCGGCAACCATATTCTACTAGAAAATCTTCTGAGAAGACGAAAATATCATTGAATGTTGTGCTGCACTTAGAAACTTGAAAGACCACAGGGTCACTAGGCCCACTTCACCCACTGCACTACAACACGCGAGCCCACCCGCGCTTGCCCGTGACCTCTTGACCTGTACGGGCTAGTGGTATCGGAGTTACACTATTCCGAGTTAACCACCGCTAACGTATTCCCCGATAGGTAGAGCTCAGACCAGTGCATTGCAACTAAGCTTAGCAGGCAGCGGAAAATAGACAAAACTAGCTCATGGTGTGTCAGCCGGACTCCAAGTGCAATACTAACGCGAGCAATGCACAAAGGAGTGTCCCATACCACTCCAGCTAACCGGTCAGACCACTCCACTCGGTCCAACACGCAATAAATATAACACGAGATAGACTCACCATCAGGTCTGCATTGCCTGAGTCATGGCGAACCTCTGCGTGCGATATGCTGCAATTGTAATCAGTGTTGACTAAAGTTTGAACAAGGTGAATAAGCTTCCCGCAAGGGTACACGTCCAAATGTCACGGCCTTGGTCACAGCGTCCGAGTCTTCTCAGCACAAAGGCTGCCGGGTGCCACCTGGCAACTTATATACTAATATGCAATACTGGCGATGCCAGCCAAACTGCTACGGAGGCAAGAGTTTCGATACTACGAACGGAAAGCTAGAAGCAGTTCAGCTCCTGAGAAACAAGCGACCTTAAGTGAACAATGTCCAAGTTAGAGTAAGCTAGCTAGCAAATCGCGTCCGCTCAGAGGTCTTCAAACTCTAGCGAGCTAAGTAACAAAGCACATTACCATGAACAGTTCTTGAGTATCAAATGCTTAAAGCTAGCGTATCGCGAAGGCCTCGGAGTCCCGCACTGTCGAGCCCAATCACTGCTAGACACCTAGGCTAATCCGGCTGTCCTGATTGGTCACCGTTGCCGCAACACCCGAGGGTACTGACCATGCCGATCACTAGTGACCCTCCGCTAACGGTGGGCCTCATCCCAACCATAAATCCGAGGCCCACACTGGCACCCAAAATCCTCGCTAAACCCTTTGCACCGCGGCCGCTACGTCGCTCCCTTTCGTCCGCTAGCCCGCTCCCGTGCTGCTCCGTCACTAGTGGTTCTGCTCATTCCGGTGGGTATTCCACAGCAATACAATCATTTGAATGTGTCTTTACAAGATGCAAAAACCTACGGGCAACCCAATGAAAATTGCATATACTTGAAGGCCCTGGGAGGCAAATATGAGAATTGAAATCCCGGCCGGTCGGTCGGGAACTCTATATCAACTTGGCGTACCCTAAGCGTCCCCCTATAGTTCCAATACGTAAGTCGATGAAGGGTACCTCTTCCGAAGAAAGTTGAAGGACAAATACATGTGTTGGGGAATAAAAATCTGCCGGGCAGAAAGTTTGGGCGGAATTTTCTCCATATATCAGTAGTCCATGCAAATAATGGACCAAGCGAGGCCATGTCATACTTATCGTTGCTTGGCAGCTCGGGGAAAGTGTCGGGCCATTGAAAAACCTCTTCCAGTATGCCCTGTTTTTTTGCGCCCGATATTTAGGAAGAGGGAAAAGGTACCCAGGGGGTGCCCTCCCGTGCATGTAATGCTTCACTTACATCAGCAGCAAGCAGGTCGAATGCACATAATCTGACACTCATCTGACACAACCATCCTCACTCAAGTTCGTCCGATACATCTGCACCGCACGATGGCCCAATATAGGTCCGGCGCGCGATCCTGGACGTCCGTTTCTAAAGCAGCGGAAAATTCGCGTAAAGAGGAGGCATGAGACTGCGGACACCTGATTTAGCAAGGAAGAAGGTGCTCTTGACAGGCGCGACGCCACCATTTTGAATTCAAATTTTGAACGGATGCCTTCATCACCCAATAACATCTCGACTTGTAAGTTGGTACACGCAACGTTCACCCTTCGATCAAGGCGCCTGCAACATCTTAGCCGCTGGAAGCAGTGGTGCATGGTGCTTTGTCGTGTCAAAGTCAGCCGCCTCATCCTGTGCCTGCCTTTCCTGCCACCAGAGCAGTGAGACAAGTTGGATGGGTAGTTTTAGTAGGAATTTCTTTGGCCTCTGAATTTTAAGCAGCGCCAAGGACACTCTATGGGGCAGGTCTTCACCAGAGCGAATGGCCAGATTCATCCAAGTGATTCTGGAATCAGTGCATCTACAGAGAAGTTGCCTGCTGCGAGAGGTGCCAACAAGGGGGGCAACTTTGCTGAATATGGATGTCTGCGCCGTCTGCTTGCCTCACATTGTGGCAGCAGTGGTGCTGGGATGTCTCAATGTGTCCGGGGGCGTCTGAGTATGCCAAGCTGCAGTTTGGAGAGCTTACAAGATGGCCAAGGTGAGTTGTCTTGAAGAGGGTTTGACTTGTGAATTGTGATACCTTACAAGGTCAGTTACTAGATCAGATACTTGAGTAGCTTATGTGAGATCTTTTTCTCTTTTCATCGACTTTGATTTGATAGGCAGTTCTGCAATGGTTTCTTCTACCTTTTTCCATCTGGCCATTCCTTTCCTTATTTGTAACCATGTTGATTGCTGTCAGGTCCTTCTATAACGATCCTAGCAATGGCATTTTATTCTGGAAGTATCTGAAACCTCACCCAGTCAACGCACCTGATCAGTCAGGGTCCAAGCCAAGCTTGGTTCTGCAGTGGTTTCATGCTTTCGGTCAGATTACTTGATACTCAAAAGCATACTAAGCAGCCGTTCAAAACATACTGAACAGCAGACTTTCATGGGCCCTTGAAAGATGGACAGCAGAGTCTACCTTGATGGTTTTTCCCCAATGCCTGGCAAACTGAATATTGTAGCTCGCTTGTATTACTTCAATTGTGTGGCAGTCTCGCCTGGTTTAGTAAGCATCAAAAGGCCCAGCTGTTCAGTCTTCGGGCTACCCTCATATGCATCCGTGTTTGGAAACGCTAGGATTCTGTGTTGGAGAAAATGTAATCTTAGAGACTCTTAGAATCGCAGAAATGGCTGAATGGCGAAGGGCGTTGCTATCACATGGTACGAGAATGTTTACTGCTGGGTTGTGTTCTTCCAGAGGCTGCATGTATATGTGATTGTCTTGCAGCACTGCGCAGGGATCAGTCATGCGCAGGGGATCATCCAGACATTATGCAGGGGAAGGCACTGCACAGGTGATCATCCAAACATTATGCAGGGAAAGGCACTGCGCAGGGGATCATCCAGACTTTATGTAGGGGAAGTATGGATGGAATGTCATAACAAGTTCGACTTTCTATCCTTTCTTTTTTCCGTCCTTTCTTTCCTTCGGTCTTCCTTCCTTTCTTTGTCGGGGATCGCTCAATTACTGCAGCTCTGGTTGCTTGCCAGTGAAAGCTCTTTTGTCGTAGTTGCCATTCATCGAAGTCCCTCGTATGTGGATGTCGTGTCTGACAGGTATTTTTGCGGAGTAGTCAGCTCAGCTTGGCAGCTGGAATGTTGCAGCTGTATTGCCCGTCTGCAGAGTCGCAAGTTTGTGTCAGTTGAGCTGATCGCTCGCTGTTATGTTAGACCTGAGTTGGTAGTGTTGGCGATCGTTAAACCCGAGGAACTCCAGGCATGTTCGCAAATTGGGCTGTTCTGATCAAAGTGGAGCTGTCGCTCCAATCAAACCTCTGAAAGATTATGCTCTTGAAAGAAGAGGGGATGCTGGCGGTGATTGAAAAGGAAGTTGCAGCGGTAGGCCCAGTTAGCTTGGGGCTGGGAAGCATGACCGGCTTATACGGATCGCCTGGCCTTCTTGACAGAACTGTAGAACTTGTAACAAATTGTACCACCATCATAATTTGGCAGTGTTGCGTAGACTTGAACCGAAGATTGTTTGTTGCACCTGGCAGACCTGAGAGGATTACATGTAGGAAGGAAGAGGCTACAATAGGCCGGTCCAGAAGTGTACATTCAGGCGCGATCCGACTTGCCCCTTCGTTAATATGTACACAGTATGTATGGACAGCGGCAGTCCTCAAGTAATCAGTTAAGTCGAAAAGGTATGTCATCTTTCTGTCCAAGACAAGCCACGGAAGTGGGCACTAACATGTTTCATTGCATAGTCATGAATGAATGCATGACCAGACAATGGATGCATGCTCTCATTTCAATGCATCTTCTTGGCGCACTGCATGTATGCCGCCTTTAGAATCCGAGCCCAGCACGGGTCCCATTCTACTACCGGGCTCGCTGAAACGCCCGGTTCATTGGATTCGGACGCCCGGTAATAAAATTCGCGCCGTGTACCCGATTTTCGTTTCGGACACCGTCCGGGCTGGTTGTGGACATAGGGAATTCGCAGTCGGACTGTAAAACTTGGAGTCAATAATGACTCTGTCGTCATGCAACACACAATGAGCGAAGAACTACATGAGCGCGATAAGTCGCGGTAGCTCCAAACAGTGGAGCTACCGAGCTACCGCAAGTTACATATGACCGCGGTACGGTGCGGTAACTTCAAATTTTACCAGGCAGGTAGCTAGGTCGTAGTTACGTCCCGCTCCGGCGCATCAAAATCGATGCGGTGAGCGCGGTAGCTCGCGGTACGTTACGGGACTTGGCGAAAGTTTTTCATCGGAATCGGAGCTACCGTGACTTTAGTTTTTAGTACCGCGACCTACCGAGCTACCGCGCTTCTCCATGTAACTTTGCTCAGTATGGGAAATTGGGGCTTGTTACGAACCGCAGTGCTGTGCACAAAGAGCTCACCGGGCCGCCGTGAGACTCAGATGAACGTGGCCGGGCCAGCAAAATTACTTCAAACAAGCGAATAGTCTGCTTGCCAAAGCGGCTCGCCAACAGTGGCGGAGGCCTTGGAGTTGATTGGCCTTCAAGCAATCAAAACGTGCTAGTGCCCAGAGAAGCAGAGAGAGGCAAGCTCGGAAGTGAGCCACGGGTAAATGTCGAAATCTGCTCACAAGGAGCTTCCGAGGGTAAAAGTAGGAATCTGCTTACAAGGAGCAAAGTTTCGAGGGTATTAGTACATTGGAAAGAAGAGTTCACATTGGGTTTGGTAACGCGACCTACTGCGGTTTGTGGAGGTAGTCGAAGTTGGTTTAGGTGAAGAGATAGCATGTGGTGTTTCGTTTCGTAGAAGTGTGTTCGGAGGCAAATTATTTAGGTGACCGATGACACTTGACACTGTACTTTAGTGGTTCGTCCGCCGGCTGTATTGCCCGTTTGTTGTTATATCGAATGTCCTCCCCATGTATTGTTGCGATGAAGAATATATTATGGGGTTAAGAATTACTCGTTTCGGAGCAGTTAATATGCTAAAGGTTACTCGCTCAAGTTTCAATCTCGGTCAACGCGATCAACCCGGTAAGGGTTCCGCAAATAGGATCACGATTGACGAATAAAAATGCCTTACCGTTTTAGTCTAAACATGTCATGTCAATAAGAGAGGCAATAAGATGGTGTTCACTTAACATTTTGCCCGGCCGGGGCACAAACAACCCAAAAACCTAACCTAACAAGATTACGCGCTCTGCACATGCCCAATCTGAACCCTACTGTCCCCGGGACATGCGCCTAAGTGACAGCCCAACACGGCGGGAACACGGCTCTAAATGAAGACGAAGGCGCTAAATTGTCGGTGCTCGGTGGCAGGCTGCAGCGGATCTTGACGGCGGCGGCCATGGTGTTAAATTTAGGGCCCGTCACTTTGAAGTGGCGCACCCGGTCGCGCACCCCCTTATATATTCTGTTTGTAGGGGGTGTGCTTCAGCCAACCGAAAGTAGGGGAGGGGTCGGGGGGCTTGGCGGCCTTTCACTTGCAGGGCGCAGCCCCAGCCGGATCTTAGGCTACGCGAATTTGAGATGGAAGTTTCCGGTCCACCCCCTTCGGTGTCCTAGTCCTTTTTTTATCAACACCATGCAACCCATCCGCAATGGCAGCGCTTGTGTAATCAAAAAACTAGCTCGGAGATGTATTGCGTTAAGCTCGGCGTTGCATGCTCGACCAATCATGCAGATCAATGGGTGGTTCCTTAATCAGGCGACGGTATGTCACTAAAAGCCCGGCCGGGCCCCCAAAAGAAAATGAAAAACTCGAAGGTTAAACGCAAAATCGTATTACATGAAACATATATGGCAACGTTCGAGTTTCTTTCACTTACTTGCAAGCATGCAATTATTTCATCGTGTGCATGGCGTATTCATCGCACACACGTAACTCATCGGCTATACCAAACGGGCAGACCGTGACAATCATGCATGCATGCGCCATGTTTGGAGAGTGATTTCAGACTCGAAGCTAAGTCCCTGCCTGGCTTCATGGGTGCAAGACTGCGTAGGTAGAGTACAGCTCACACATGGTGATTTGGAGTGGCTGTTACAACAAATGAAGACACAAAGCTTCAGGCAATCCACGTAGCTTTCTAGCGCCTTGCACTTGAAGCCGGCCTTCAGCAAGCATGTTGAGCATGAATGCGACGTGCAAAGTGTTTATGCATTTGATGACGCTGGGGTTGCTTCGGAAGGCCCCGATCCCGGCAAATTTATGCACTTGAATACTTGTGTCCAGAGGCCGCTCAGCTGCCAGACCTTTCCACGTGACTTGCCAGATTACATGCACCTTCTCGATATCAACAATAGCGACATGCTCTGCATATCGAATCCCTCCGGTGCATTGCTCCCCGTTACTCGGCACCTCTTGTCAAACCTCAGTGGCAAATCCGATGACAGGTTTCATGATACAAACTTTCCGACGTCAAAGCCGGCTCAAGCTGCCCCCATCAGCAGAGCAGGAAGATTCCTATGGTTGATGATTGGCGGTCACTTCTCTTCGCTATGACTAGACAACTTCCGTGATGAGGTCCGGCATGGCCCGGTGCTCCTTGTCTAGTTCGTCGTCCGCGTCGAACTTGCGCCAGTACTTGTTGGCCTCCCACTCCATCACCTGGTTCAGCGAAAACGTCTCCGAGAAGCCGTCCAGTACCTGCTGCGGCAGGTTGTTGATCTGCGCCAACCAGAGAGCGACAGGTGTCAGAGCCTGGCGCTTGATAGAGAGCCAGTACCTGCGGCCTCGATTCGCTGCAAGTTCTGCGCTCTGGCAATGTTCTCGGCCCTGGTAGCAGGCCCTGCGTTGAATCCAACCGGAAGGCCTGATGACTATCAGTTATGCTCAGCAAGGGTGTCACCGCCTAGAAACGCTCAGAGATGGCCGAAGACCAAAAAGCAGAAAACACTTTCTTGCACAGGCGTCGTTCTTCAACCTTGCACAATCGACAGGAATGATACAACAAACCTTCGACAGCAGCAAAATCAGGTTCGCTATTCGTCGCAAAACACCAAGTACACGGCCAAACGCTGAAATCCCGAGTCCTTTCAAAAAATGGGTATAGGAGGGTTTTACAACAGCGGTCAGACGGAGCAGACGGTCAAAGGCACCGACCTGGTGCGGCCGTGGCGCGCCGAAGGTGACATAACCGCTGTTCCCCGGTTGGAAGGTGGCCCGCCCAGGCAGGGATAAACCGTGGATGCCCCACCGGTTGCACAGCATGAGCGCCTCGTACTCATTCACTGGAAGGACGTCCGGTTGAGGGATACGTGGGCACCGCTCGAAGATTTCCTGCAAGGGAGAAATTGAGGTTACCTCCTTTGAGCACAACTGGGTCTGTACTTGCTTTACCGTTTACCTTCGACAAGTGAGCAAGGAACACGTGCCCTGGAAAGCTTGATGAGGAAGGAAGACGAGTCATACAGCTCTGATCGGCCTTATCCGCTTTATTATCCATTCATGCCTGGGCACTCCACGCTTCGCTGACGCTTTGTTTGCCAAAGCAGACAACTCTGGATATCTTACTCTACTTCCTGTATCTGAGAACACGAGTCAGAACCGGTCCCTCCACTGAGCGCTCAATCGCTTTGACCCCGAGGGTCCAAGCGACCGATTCTAGCTTATTGGATAAGCTGGCGACCAACTTTGAGACTTTTCATTTGCATGTAAGAGTCTTCAGAACGATACGCCATCGTGTCACACTCAAGTCCGGCAGAGTTCTCTAACATGAGACGTGCAGAAACGATTGACAGCTGCGTCTGCGACTACGATGACGTGTCTGAAAAGAATTAGTAGGCAGCTAGACGAAGAAAGCAGAGACAACGGTCCAGCTTCACGTGCAAGCTTTTTTGTTTGCGCGGCGCCGATCTCACCCTGCTCAACGGGACCTTACGTGCAGCACCTGTGGGACTCTGATCATCATACGACGACCCCGGATCCAAGAAAGACGCCTAAACAGTTGAGAGGAACAATCCAGGATAGCCCAACTTTGCGGTGCGCAATTGCATTACTTGCCGCGTCAATCTCCCCTTTAGACTCAAATTCTTCGGTACTTTTGAGTGACGGAGGACGACACAGAATCCAATTCAAATGTCAAGAAAGAAAATCAAGAAGAAGAAACATGCGGACAAATTCCAGCTTTGCGGCGCGCACCTGCACTTGTGCCGCGTCGATCTCCTCGTGCTCCAGCAGGTGCTTGGCGAACGCCTCAAGCGCGGGCCGGCACTCGCGCACGATCATGCGGCTCATCTCGGACGCGTACCGGATGTACTCGCGGACGAGCGCGTGGATCTTGGGGCGGACCTGCGGACAGCGGACGAGGACGAACTGTGAAGAATTGTAAGCTTCGGACGCTTGCATCATCAGATTTCTGCTCCGCATACGGGATGTACTCGGACACGAGCGCGTGGATCTTGGGCCGGACCGTCAGGAGCCGTATGTTTAGACGCTTCCACTGTCAGAATCTCACTCTACTTTCCTAGGGTTTGAGGATTTCAGGAAGCCTCCGCTGTCAGAATCTTGCTCTACTTTCCTAGGGTTTGAGGATTTCAGGAAGCCTCCGCTGTCAGAATCTTGCTCCACATTTTCGTAGGCTTGGGGCTTCTAGGGCGCCTAAAGCTCCAGAAACGAAGACATGGTATCCGGAAACCCTGAATGAAACGCCTCGTTTGGCGACACAGCTATCGCCCGCTCCTGCCAACAGTGGAATATGGCAAACAAAGCGGGATATTTTGCCAATCAACCATGAATACTACGGTTTATCTTGATAGAGGGGCCGGGGGCTCACACTTTCAAAGACCTCGTCCCGCATGGAGCAGAACATGCAGCAGTGAAGACGGTAAGCCTCAAGCTCTCTTTCGCCCACGGCGCCCAAATCAGAACTGGCGGCATTAGAAAACAATTTGGAATTTGGAAATTGGTTTTCAGGCTCACGCTTTCGAGGACTTCATCCCGCGTGAAGAAGGTGTGCGGGCCGAGCGCGGTCCAGCCCGTTTCGCGCACCATGCGGTCCGCCATCTGGTTGGCCACCGTCATGTGCACCTGCGCCGGGTACGTGATCTGGTCGCGCCCAAACACCAGCTCCTCCGCGGCGCGGTCTGCAAGCACAGGAATTTATTGATGCAGTCAGGATCTATTAAGACAATCTCAAGTCGCTAGAAATGGAGCTTTGGGTTTTGTGGATAAATCTTGGTTGGCCACCATCGTGTGCACCCGTGCCTCAACGAAATTTAGACACGCAGCTCCTCCGCTGCGCGGTCTGCAGGCATGATTAATACTTTTCGGGGTCAACTTCCGCAATACTTATATTGTCGGTATTCGATGAGATCGAAAAGTTGATGGGTACATCCAAGGCGCTTCAGCGACGGAGCAGTCAGCGCTGTCCCTTTTGCAAGGGAGGCGCTGGGGGAATAAGGAAGAGGGATTTCACGATGGCAGCTGAAGGATGAGAAGATCAGGCAGGCTTCGGCACGAACGTTGAGGGCAAGTCTTCACTTGTTGTTGGTCATCGTCTTGATGCTTGAACGCACTGCTTTGTACCCCAGCTTTCGAGTGTCAAGAGCACCCAAGCAACTAAACAAGGATCCCTTTAAAAGTTTGTAATGCAGAGGGGCAAGTGCTTACTAACAGGTGAAAAGCTAAGTCAATATGAGGACAATCTCAAGCCAAAGAGTTTGAAGGAAAGTGAAAGAGCGTGAAAAACCAGCGGCCTTCAGAAGGAAGGGCGACTTCAACAAATATTTTGGCTCAGGGTGTCACATATCTCTGGAGCCGCTTTGGCACCACGTGGTAAAACCTCCTTGCCACTAAGGTTTTCAAGGGCAATAGGGAACACGATACTAGCAGGTTCAAGCGCAAACGGTTGTCCGGCACCAGAGAAGTGCAGTCTGCACTTTGACAAGCAACGGCACAAAGTTTTGTTGTGCGGTCCACCAAGGCAATGCCCACATGGACGGCTTATTGGGAAAATCTGAGCCCAAGAAAGAAATGGGCGAAAAAAGCGAGTAGGATTACAGGCTTCAACCAAGGGTCGTGTGCAGACCCAGCTTCGTATACTTTACGGGGCAGAATGTTGAGCGGTGTGTCCTCGCAGTTTCGAGCATTCGAAGTTGACGAGTGAAATGACAGTGAACATTCGCAGATCGGGGTTGAACTGCAATCAAGGCTCTGAAATTGACTCTCTTTCCACTTAAGTGACTGCAACATCCAGGAACAACAGTGATATGGATTACTACTACGGCAATATGTTCAAAGTAATCCCAGATCAACGTGCTGCTATGTAGTGACGAAGGCGGCGTGCGAACCTGCCAAAGCAACCGGTTCTTTGCAAACAGGCCAACGAGTGAAAAGCCGCTTGAAGGAGCATTGACATCGGGCATGGGTGAGTGGATATGGGCAGGTGGCTCAGAGCGGCTACATAACGTCCTTGGCTCAATTTTGACATTGCGCCATGACCTCAAAAGCACGCTCTTCAGTCCTTGCCACTGCACGAATAAGTGCACCCGAGCTATTCCCTTCGCCCATCTCCAACGCGCACTACATCTGCTTTTGCACGGAGATCTGGGAGGCATACGTCTGTAGGTTGACTCAACGCAGGCTATCCGAAAACAGACCGAGTCCAAGAGGACAATAAACGCTGAGCACTGGGGAACGAACTCCGCCCCCAGCGGAATTGGGAGAACGAGAAGCATGGCCTTCAAGGCTGCCAAGGAAAATAAAGCAATGATGCAGAAGTGACAAGTTGCAAGCAGCAGCAAGTATTATAAGGTGGCGAAAAGCGTCAATATAAGACCGTTGCAGCCTCAAGGGGACGAAAAGCAAAGCTCGGCTGAAGGTCTGGCAATCTATAATTGCTCAGAAGTATCAGTTGCAAAGCTGTGCATGTCCGGACCGGCTCAGGCACTGTGGACGATGAGCCATGGCGCTGTATAGGTTAGCGCCATGTGGCTAAACCTCCTTGCCACTTATGAGAGTCTTTTACTGGATAAGGCATCGTTGATAGCACGCCGCTTGACTCAGATAAACAAACTGTTCGTGAGCTGCGGACTAAGCCGCACAACAAAGCTAACAGAATATGAGAGCAGCAATTGCTCTCCCCATAACTGCCCACTATAGGCTGCGAAACGCGGCAACGGTTGATGCCTTTTATGTCAGGCAAGGGAGAGAATATATATGCCTGAAAAGTTGGCTCGGAGACCATTGTTGATAGGCGTGGTATTTAGAGCACCAGCAAACCATCCTCACAGCGGTTCACTCTGCACTAGAACAGTAGGGCGCTGTACAAGAGAGGACTGAGTTTGCGAAGCGAACTTCAAATACTGCGCGGACTTGTGCAACATTCACGTGTGCTTTCTTTCTGCCACTTGACAGAATGACACGTGTCCCCTATTCGGAGCACAAAAGTACTGCGCAGCTTGGTTTTCAGGAGCTGGGAAAAGAAAACGCGCCGTGCGGGCACCCGTGAATGGTTCGAGCCCAGACTTTTCGTCTGGCGAAAGGACTGAAACGTTCTTACACCAGCAAGGTTAAATAAACGATGGTCAGATACAGAGGGGCGCACATGCAGAAGGTACGGTTGGCTTCAGACTGGCCATCCACTCAGCTGTTGCGCTGACGCCAGGAGTCCTCTTAGCCATCCAGAGTAGTAACAGGGAACTTGAAACGCCTTCGCCAGCTTTTCGTCTTCGACAAGATCAACGGCACAAAGCATGTCTGTCGTGCAAGTGCTTCGCTTCCAACTCTGATTAAATCTTAACAAAGTTGTAGTTGCCAGCACGTGGGGTAGACCTTAGGGCTTGCAGCTGCGGGCCATAATAGTGCCGAATGTTTTCGACTTGCGAGCGACCTAAGTGCAACTCCACAAGAAACTAGGATGCGATTCAGTCGGTTTAAGTATCAAACCAGAACGCAGCAACAAACGCTTCAATTCGGGTCCGTTGACGAGTGCGACTGCGCCGTGCCCAACCTCTTCGCTGTAGCGATCAGAAAGCCCAATCGCGACTGTCAACACGTCGAGAAGGGTAATCCATCTTTCCTTATCCAGATGTAATGTCTCATGCCAACTGGAGACTGAAGTGACAACAGTGAACGAGCAGACACTCGTCCCAAATCAACTGCACAAGGTTCTTCGAAAGGGCACAGAAAAGCAGATTGACGAAGTAACTGAAGTACGTTTGGTGCGCGCTTGACTAAGATATGGTCATGCGCAGTTTGAATGGTCAAAATTATATGACGCCGTAAGGATGTCTTCAAAATAAACCCTGCGGCTCAACTTGTCTTCATGACGGCGTTACACATTGGCGCCATCAAAAGCACCAAGCCCATGGTTCCTTGCCAGCATTTCAGCCCGGCTCTAATCATCACAATTTCTCAGCAAGACATAGCCACACGTTCTCCGCATTCTGAACCACCAAAAGGGGTTCAACAAAACCAATCCACAAGAGAACGCGTCGCTTCTCGTAACGTAACTCCGAAAGCAAAAGCAACACACAATCTTCTGACCCGTCGATCCTTTCCCCTTCGTCTCCACGATGAAGTAAACGATAGAAAAGAAGCACAACTCAAAGACGCCCTCCATATTTATACTTGAATCAACATCGAGAAGAAGCAGAGACTAAAAATGCAGAAAGCAACAGTCCAGACAAGAAAGAACAATCTTTCCAACAAAAACAAGTATTCACTTACATATGTAGCCCCGGGTGATCAAGTCGATGTACGTCTGCTTCGTCTGCAGCCGCGCGAGCTTCCCGAACGCGGCCGCCGACTTTTGCCACCGGCCGTCTCGCGTGCCGTCGATCATGAACCTGCGCCAGCTGTACTCCAAATCTAGCTTCACGTTCACCTCCGGGCCGCGCAGTTTGATGTCCGTCTGCATGCAAAATGCAGCGGTTAGGCTACCAGCGTCGAAGCTATGGGATCCTTGTGCTTTACACTTTGAACGGCACAGCTACAGTCCGTCTTCGCGTTCACCTCCGGGCCCCGCAACTTGATGTCCGTCTGTGAAAAGAGTACTCTGTTAGTCGTCTCAAGTACAAGGTGAATTTTGTGGAAAGAGTGAGTAATGGTCCTCTGGGCCGCGCAGCTTGATGTCCGTCTGTAGGCAGAGTTCAGCGGTTAGGCTGACAGCGTCAAAGATCTAGGATCCTTGTGTTTTAACCTTCGAACGGCACAGCTTCATGACCGTCTTCACGTTCACCTCCGGGCCGCGAAGCTTGATGTCCGTTTGTTAGAGGAGTACTTTGTTAGTAGTCTGACATATAGGATAAACTTTGTGGAAGAGTGGGTTGTAACCCTCTGGGCCGTGCAGCTTGATGTCCAAACGACAATAGCGGATCATCTTTTAGTATTTGACATACAGGGGATGGTGACTTCAAGTCAGTGACTTCTGTCCTTTGAGCCGCGCCGCTCGAGTCCGTCTGTAAAAGACCTCCTGTCAGTGATCGACAGATTGGGTAGGATGATATTGTAGTGTCTTCAAATCTTTGGGCCGTGCAGCTTGCTGTCAGTCTGCCAGGAGGGTCTTCGTTCGGCTGCTAAATTTTGAGGGCGCAGGTTTAAGGGTTTCGGAGTTAGTCTCTCGGAACTTGGAAATGTAAAGGAAGCCGGCTACCAGTCCTCCTCGACATATGGTCGCCTGCAAGAAGCATCCCGACTGTTTCAGACAGCATCCATGTCGTTCTGACGTGTTGCGATGTAATTGACGGGGCAGGCCCTAATGAGCACTCCAGCCTAACCAAAGTATATGGAGCCCTGCGTTCATTTCTCACCGCTAATCTCTTGCAAAAATCATCTCACTTTTCCACACTTAGCCACCCCAACGCCCCCCTATGAGTCAAGGTGGAACTGACTTTCGATACAATCAGCCAATAAATAGACAAAAACCGCTCCTCATAAAGTGGCAAACGTGTACACAGTTCCTCGAAAACCAGGCAGCGCTCCTGGATGGTTTCACTCAAAAGGCACATTGCAAACACGCCTTTCAGGCGTCACTATCATGACAATTTACAGTGCTCATCGTACTGACCTTAAGGAAGGGCGCTTGGTAGCTGGGGATGTACGCATATGCCAGGCACTGAGACGCCTCACGGTACACCACCCGCAACTTCTTGTCGCCCGATATGTCCTCAAACACTGCCAACGGCGGCTGCTCCGATGACTGCAGCCGAACAATAAGCAATGGCTTAGGGTGGTCTGGAGTGAACCCTCTTGAGTTCATTTGAGAAGTCGATATATGGCAGATCTCAAAGATTAATGGCAGTGATGCAATATAATGAAGCCTCTTCGTCTCGAGAGAAATATTTGTGTGGATGTATAGCAGTAATGATCCTGAGCACTTGCTCTCGGCTCAGCAATTCGTTAAAGGGGGAAACTTTGGAGTTGCAAACAACACTTACTCCTAGCAATGATCACCATATAAGCTTCCCAACGGAGTGTGGAGTGCACACAGCCACAATCTCACAAGATCACACAAGCGCGCATCCTCGCAGGCCAGATTCGATGGCCATGGGGCCCTCCGGTGCTCGAACAGCTCAACCAGACTTGAAAAAGAGGATTGATTAGCAACAAAACACTGACCTTCCCAAAAGCTTCCCTGACGTCCTCATATGTGATGAAGTCGTGGTCATACTTGACCGAGATCATTGACGCTTGCTCCCTGCAGAGACAATCATCATCCACCTTTCAGCGCTGCTTCCGAAACGTGCGTGCAAAACGATTCAGGGACGCTTATCAGAATCTAGTAGCAACCGTTTTCCCATTTTGTGTTCACTCTAGGTTGATATGTAGAGCAAGCGGTCGAGTTAAGGGCCTCAAGAAGAAGAATGAAGCACCGGGTATGCATACCAAAGCTCTGCTCGGGTCTTTGCGTTTCTCGAGCTACAGTTGGGCAATCAGAACCGCACGTTCACGCAAATTGCACTTATCAGACACATGCCGGGGGAAACCCTTCTGGTTGAAATAAAATTCAAGGGGGTTCACAGCTGGAATTGGGACCGAGACAAATAGAATGTTTTGACCACCCAGAGACGAAAATGCGGATGAGAGATTGCACACGCTTCTAGGACCTGACAAGATGGGTCCGAATGTTGACCTTCGCCAATCTCGTCTAGCCTCTCTCGAAGTTTGCCTGACGCAATATGCTCTCAAACTCAAAGGCGAAAGGGGAACACTTGGAGACACGCGGCGAACATAGTAAGAGGAATGGGAATGGACAGGAGCAAGGCGGAGAGTGGGGCTCACAGAATGTTCCGCAGGTTGGCCCCCGAGTAGTTGGCGCACCGCGACGAGAGCATCCGCAGAATGGCATCCCTTTCCTCGTCGTTCTTGAACTTCTTCTTTCTCGCGTGGTGCTGCAAATCCAGAGCGTTGCGAATGTGAACCCAATGCAGCGATTTGTTTCAAACGGAAATACCGTCATCAGATTTCAAAAGAATCCGAGTGCTTCTCAGAGGGTAATGCTTCTCAAAGGCTCCAGACGCTGCCGAACTGAGAAGTTGTCGTGCAACTCGAAGAGCTTGTCGCGACAGCCAGATGCTTATGCAGCTAATCTGACCGCTACAACCTTAAGAGCGGCGCAAGAATCTTAGGGCTTTATCTTCTCGGGATACTTTCTTTTTCTCTTTCTCTTTGTTGAAGTACCGCTGCCTTAACAATCCTCAACCTTCTACAAGCTTCTTAGGCTTCAGGCGTTCACCTTTACCTGTACGAACCTTGACCGTCACGACCTTCTTAACCGTTGAACAAGCTTCTTAACCTCACGCTTCTTAACCTCATCAGGTCGAAAACCTCAACTGTAAAATCTGGAGGCGCGCCGCCCGCCCTGGGAGGCCCACCCGGTAGTGCTTGTCCATGCGCTTCCCGCGGAACACTTATGACACTTTTGACTATATCTAACGAGCTTCATAACCTCGTTATTCAGGTGATGAGCTACTTAACCCCGTCAGGCTTAATCTCTCACCTGCAGGATCTGGAAGCGCGCCGCCCGTCCCGGCAGGCCCACCCGGTAGTGCTTGTCCATGCGCCCCCCCCGCAGCAGCGCGGGGTCCAGGATGTCCAACCGGTTGGTCGCCCCGATCAGCATCACCTGCTCCTTGTGCACCAGGAAACCGTCCAGTTCTACCAGTAGCTGAACCAGGGCGGCCTCCCGTTCGCTTCCACCCTGCAAAGTGGCGGTAAAATCCTCTCAGAAAGTCGTTTGATGGTAAAAACGGTTTCCAATTTGGCTCCTTCTTTTGTGTGATGCCCTCGGTTAGAGTGACTAGCCACCGATCCAAAGCAGCCTCTTGGTCGCTCCCGCCTCGTATGTGGCAGACAAATATATGAAGACTTCCAACGGGCCTCCGCGAGTCAACTTGATAGACCTCAGTCAACTTTTGAGAGAAGAGCGGGTCTACAGAGACCTAAGTCCTAAATTCCTCTTCCAAATGAATCGGTAGCTGGACCAAAAAGGGCATTCATTTCGAACAATAGGCGCAGTGCCGCACTTCAGCGAGGTCAAGGTCAGCAAAACTTGCAATCACAGCGACTCGCAGACGACTTCCTTGTCGCCTTTCTTCGAGACGGGGTAAGCTAGGTATTAAAATGCATTTTAAGGTAAGATGTTTCTGGATCGAAACCAATCCTGAACCTTCTGCAGGGCTTGGATCAGACGTTGACACCGTCTGAAGCAACTCGATTACGGTTCACGCAATGGATATGTCAAAGATACGAAGCACACGTGGACGCACGGCAAGCTCTCTTGAGAGGCGGCTTCGAAGCAGAGCATCACTGAGAGCCCCAGGTCTCATTACTGAAACGATATTTTACAGAGAACCCATCGGGACTGAGTCCTGATACTTGACATCAAAGGGTTCATGCTTGAGATGAGTCGACTTGAAAGAGGGGACGAGGGGCTCACTCTCGATGTTCGTTGCGACCCAATCGCGTCGATCTCGTCGATGAAAATGATGCAGGGGGCGAACTTCCGAGCCTTGGCAAACAGGTTGGCGATCCGGCTGGCCGCAACTCCGGCAAACATCTGCAAGCAGAGCACCGATTGAGGAGCTTACTTGTCGAATCTAACCGAAGTCTCCCTGCAAATCAAACACCCGGTCGAGGCAAACCCTTGAATGTGAGGAGCTTGGTTGAGAAGTCCAAATAGCGTCTCATTCACAAACACATGAAGGTTCAAAGCAAGCCCACGTTTCATGAGGAGCTCGCTCGATCACTCCAATTAGTGCCTCATCCCCAAAGAAGTTTGAGGAAGGTACAAAGCAAGCCCTTTCCAGAAGTCCACCGTCTCAGCAAACCCACTTCGAGCAATCCTTGGCACTGCCCCTCAAGCGAAGTTGAACCCTTCCGACCACTATTTCATGAATGCGTCTACCTACTTGCCCACGGGGTTGCAGCGCAGAATTTTAGTGTCCCGCTTGAGTCTGACTAGAGAACGAGACTCTCACCTCTACAAACTCGGACCCGTTGGTAGCAATGAATGGAATGCCGGCCTCGCCAGCCAACGCCTTGGCCAGCATCGTCTTGCCCGTTCCAGGAGGCCCGTGCAACAGGATACCCTGGGAAAAAACGGCGAACACGTCAGCAGTCAACAGCAGTGTCAGCCACCGAATTTTGGAGGCTGTCCAGCAAGGTTGGATTTTCTGCTACGCAACAGCTTCCTGCGCAAAAGTTGGCGCCAGACTTCCACAGCTCAACTCCAGTACGCGATCTGAAGCTGCCCTACGTGCCGGAAGCGTCCATGTCTAACCTTAAAAACACAGGTGGTGATGTTCAGGCGCATAAAAGTGATCAGAGAGAGATAAGTCCTACCTTGGGCAGCGCAAACTTGGCTTCCCGGAAGCGCGCCCCCTCCTCGTCGTCGCGCATGATGCGGACGAACGTCATCAGCTCCTCCTTGAGCGCGGTCAGCCCCTGGACGTCCGAAAACTTGACGCCCGTGTCGCTGTAAGCCTGAATGACTCGGCCCCTGCAAATGCAGTATCAAGAGGAGTTGAAAAGCAGGTCCTTGAACAGCTCTAGGGCTCACTTCGTCCTTGCTGCTTCTGACTAGGTCCGCGAGAGCCG
The DNA here is from genome assembly GCA_000708835.1 of Klebsormidium nitens. Classification (NCBI taxonomy): domain Eukaryota; kingdom Viridiplantae; phylum Streptophyta; class Klebsormidiophyceae; order Klebsormidiales; family Klebsormidiaceae; genus Klebsormidium; species Klebsormidium nitens. The sequence continues at coordinate 161,524 of DF237081.1, read as the reverse complement.
AGAGACGAGAGCCAATTGACGCTTCAGCAGCAGCCCTGTGAGCCTAGTTACCGGACCCTGTACTTCGACATATTGAGAGGGGCTGAGAGCAACAATATGGTGACAGACTGGGAGGTAGACTTGAATCGAGGAAATCGAGAAAAAGCTTTCCGAACACTCCAAGGCGGGCAACTCTGTCCAGTCACCCGGTGAGTAACATACGGCTGCGGAACAAAAAATGGATGCACTGATTCCGGAAGGTAGCAGCTACACGTGTGGCGACAAATGAATCAAAGTTGTGAACAAACGACAGCAGCGGAGCATGGCACTATGCATCGGAGTGAATTGAGGCCCCACCAAATCTGATTTGACAGAAACAATTTTCCGCACCAAAGTAGCTGCTTGCCTGTACGACTTTTCCTGCGGTTTTTCTCATCGACGACCTATGCAAGTAGGTCAGTCAACGGAAGACGCAGAACCCAACACTAAAATCTCGTATCCTTGTTAGACCAGTACCAGCATCTTGACATCAAATGCCTCGAAAGTGCAACAGGTGCAGCACAGGAAATGAAAGCCCGTCTTCTTACTTTGCACCCCCCAACGCATCTGCAATGGTATTTTCCACGTTGTCCTTCTCGGTCATCACTGTGAAAATCGACGCAGCCTGCGCCCGCAGCTTCTCGATGTCCTCCGCCCACTGCTTCTGGATCCTGGACGAGGAAAATACGCCTTTGTAAGCTTCGGTAGATTTCCGACGGCTGCGACTGGAAGCGGGACTGTTCAATTCTCTCCAAAAACCCATGATTCTCGCGTTGATTTGACCCAGGACTGCCATTCCTCAAAGAGTGCTTCTGACACCGTTGCCAGAACTGGCGAGAAAATCACGTTTTTCAAGAACTGGTTCTTACAGCGATACGCTCTCTTCCAACCCGCTCCAACCTCTGGGAGTCGTTTGATACGGAACCAGGCGTATTTTGGCTGAGAGTAGACAGGTATGATTCGCGCCCTCACTGAGCCACTATAGGCCCCGTCCATCCCAAAGCATCTATTGTCAAGGAAGTGCAAATATAGCTGGGCGCTGTTTCGATTAAAAACGAAGAAACATGATCTGCGAACTTACTCTGCCACCAGGGGCCCTGCTCGCCGGGGGTCCTTCCTCCACTTTTCGTACTGCCGCTCCCAGTACCGCTTCTGCGCTGCCGAGTCGTCCTGCTTCGCGAAGTAGCGCTCCCAGAGCTCGTCCCTCTTTTTCTGAAAGCCGAAGGGAATATGAGTCATTCGCAGTTCTGGATCAGAATGTTCCTTCTCAGCAAAGTTGGCACTGGAACAGAGCCCATCCCTGTCTAAAGCAACCCCATAAACGTCTCTTGAAACGCTCTACCGGCAACCAGAGTCGCAACATTGAAGCATTAGAACACAAAAGCTGCAATCTATAGTCTGAATCGGAGTTGCGCCCAAAACCACGTCCAGGCAGGCCTGGCTCGACAGAAGTGACCAGCCCCCGAAGCCAGGACACTGATTAGGCAGATCGAAGTGATTGACCCACTACGGAATTCTTAAGCAGAACCCTCGCTAACGAGTCATCGGATGAAAAAGGGCAAACAAGATTGATCACGCTCAATTGCATTTAAAACAGAATTTCTTAATCTTAAGGACTCCAATAGATCGACGAGATTCAAAAAGATTGGACGGAAACAGGATGATGAAAAGTGATTATAGAGTCGGTCAGCCAGGCTCACGTAAAAAGCATGCTGGTGCAGCGCCGCCCTTCCACCGGCACCACGCCTCGTAACAAAACCTAACCCGAAAAACATACCTGCTCCGCACCCAACCACCCTGAACCCCAAAAGTAACCACGCCCGTCGCAGGGTGTTCCGCTCTACATTCCTGCAGCATACAATTCCCGAAACCGAGATTCATAAACTGCTGGCTCACGTAAAAAGCATGCTGGTGCAACGCCCGTCGCCGGCACCACGCCTCGTACTTCTCTTGCGGCCAGTACTTCTTCCGCAGCGCCCGCTTGTCGCCCTCGTTCATCACCTCGCGCTCCAACGTCAGGAACTCGTAAAAGTGGTCTAGTCCACCTTGCAAGTGGCGGGCCAACCGGATGCCGAACGCGATGCCGAGCACCGCGAGGCCCAGGAGCGTGGCGTTGAGGAGGAAGGTGACGTCGGGAGAGCGCATCGGGTTCTTGTTGACGTGGATGACTTGGACCTGAGTGTAAAAACCGCATGGATTTGAATTCTCGACTAATTCTGGATGTTGGGAATGGAAGGACGAGGCGCATGGCGTTGAATAGGAAGGTCGAGGGAGCATGGGGTTCCCATGAGTGACTACACCGGGAGAGACTCCTCGGGATTCAGAATCTTAAGGATTCCAATTTAGACTTCTTTTAATGCCAGGTGCGCTGCGATGTCAAGGCCACGAAGTGTGGCCTGAACTAGGAAGGTGACATTAGGCGAGCGAATGGAATGATTTGGATGACTTGGAGCCTAGGGGGAAGCTTTCTGTCTCGCACGTCTACGTGCTCGAAGGGTTGTAGGACGGTGAGCTGTGAAGGGGAGCTTTCGGAGGCGAAGATAATGCAGGAAGGGTTGGAGTTCGCTTGACCAAGGGGCAGACTGGAGAGCGGACTGGCAGCGTTTGGAATCAAGCAGAGATTGGAAGGTAATCTGTCCGAAAAGCGAGCAGAAGGATTGGCTGAGCTGTACTCATGTGTCGCTAGAAGGGACTCATAGGGCGGTCACATATGAACATTTTCGGGGTGCACCGTCCCTCAGGGACCGAAAACCGGTGATTTCGTCCCCCAGAATTTCGACTCGATATTCTGGGGGACGGTACGCCCCTCAGGGACGCCGGTAAAAATTGTTAGGGAGGGTCGGCGGTCACTCCTCGGACAGTCTGCCGTGCCGTAGAATACGGGAAGCTTTAGCTTTTCGCACAATGTGTCCCTGAGGGAAATATGACCAGAACAGATTCTCGGGGAGCATGCGCTCCCTCAGGGAACACTCGCCACTTCCCCGAGAACTCATATGTGACCGCCCTATCAAACACCAAGAACTGCAACATCTCCTGTATGTCGAAATTACTCAAGGTACGAAAGAAGTTCTGGAGAGCTTTAACGACCTGAAGCTTTGAATGGACACCTTCTTCTCTTGATCCGCGAAAAGACGCAGGTATGAAGCAGTAAATATGTACTTGTTCGTAGTGAAAGTGGTCCCGTCTAAATGCAGCGTCTTTGGTCAATTACCTGAGAGTGAAGGGCCTTCCAGAGATGGTGCCACTGCTGATTAGGCATGGCTTTCACCTTGTGCCGCTCATAAGATACCTCGTAGGGCGTGTCTTGCATGTACCCGTGGACCGCCCGCAAATGGGGTACGATCACTGCAAAGAAGACATCAATCAGAGCCTGGAAAATCACACAAGCGAGCTGATTTGAAAAGCCTCGTTTTGAACCATGTCACGGCAGAAAGCAACCCGCTGTAGTCATCCGCTTGCTTGTTGGTAACCCAGATTGATATCTGCAGAGAGGGGGTTTTGACAAAGATCTTTCAAATACGAGCGGACATTCATCAAAAGCAAAAGAACAATTGAAATGGAGCCTGAGGGTGGCTTACCCGCAATCCGCTCCCCCAAATCATCGTACTCCATGTACTGTACCTTTCGCTGGGCCACCAGGTCCCGGAATTCCGAATATGAGATGTCCTCCCCCTGCAGTCGAAACGAACAATAAGTCAAATTTGACGAAAGTGTTGACATTGCAAGCTTCAGAAATGAGCGTTCTTGGCTTGAAACGTTTCTGTTGACGACTCATTACGAAAGAAATCCACGCTGGTTTATGTAGCGCCCCTTTTTGGAGGTAGAAACGAATCAGACAAGATGCGCAGCCAACCGAGAATGGGACCAGATATCGAATCTAATGTGTACCCTGCTTTCTACCATTTTGATATTGTTTCTCCCTCAAGCTCTACGCTCTCGTGGTCGAAGTACAGCCGGCCTGAGTGCTTCCCAACTGCGAACTGAGGATCTTTGTTGTCTCAACTTAGAATTGCTTCCTGTCGAGCGCACATTCCGACCGAATATCCCTTCCTGCTTTCAAATTATTGGGACTCTCACCTTTTTCGGGTTGTACTGCGTATTGTAGTAGATCCGCAGCCAGCCGAGGTGCCGCCCGATCGCAAACCGCACGTTCTCCATGATCTCGTCCCACCGCTGCCGGTTCTGCTGCCACAGGCGCTGCGACCGCTGCCGCTCTTGAAGCCCCTTCACGTGCTCCGCCGCCGTTTTCAAGACCCACTGCTCACTCTCCGACAACGGCCGCTCCTCTGCAACACCAAACGGAATCATAAATTGGCCACTGATTTGAGCTATGGCGCGCAAAAGCACAATTTGTCAGAATTATCATCTTGTGGCGACACGTGCTCTGCCGCTGTTGCCAGGACACACTGTTTACTCTCCGACAGCGGCCGCTCCTCTGTACAGCCAAACGAAATCATGAGCAAAACGTTGAATATGGCGCCCTCACAGCAAAACTTGTCAAGATTGATCAGGTGGTGGCGAGAAAAGTATCGTGGCTGGGTTGTGGTTGTTTCACATGCTCTACCACCATCGCAGGAACTCACAACGAAGTTCCAACAAAGCCCGCTTATCCTCAAGTGGATTCATTCAGACAAGTTGTGCGGGGCACAGGGGAGCCTGTCAGGACAACGACTGAGTCGCAGGGGCGTCTTGTGGCGGGATTGTCTAGCTTGTACCCGCTCTGCAGCAGTCACCAAAATCTTCTGCTCACCCTCTAGCAAAAGCTGCTCTACTTGCAATTGGCACAAGAACGACCCTTGCTGCTGCTGGTGAATACCCAAAAGATAGGACAGAAGCTGGCAAAAGGTACCATAGGTTCTGAATACCCAGACGCCTCTCCCTAATGGAAAACTCTCCTGAGATCTACAAATGCACGACCTAATAATACAAGACAACCGCAAAGACGAGTGCAGAAGCAATTCCAACAATGCCCGGGCGCACCACGGAGCTGCAAACACACCTGCCGTCTCTTCCCGCCGAGCCAGTTCCTTCCCCTCCCCCTCCGGCTGCTTTATCCTGACTCTCCGCAGGATGTTTCTTGGCCCCATATCCTCCTCCTCCCCCTCCTTTCGCTCCACCAATGATAGCTCGTCGTCCCCGAGCAACTCCCTCGTTACTTCCGCCGCAACCAAGTCGTCCTGATCTGCCTTTAGCGGCCCCAGTTCCACCCTTTCGCTGATATCATACTCGTCCACATATTCCAACTCTCCGCCCCCCTCGCTAGCTACCATCTCTCCACCCTGCCGGGATCCTTCCGCATGGGGGCCTGGTTTTCCTGCCGAGCCTCCCCCCCCATTTCTTGTTTCTGCTTCTGATCTCCTTGAATCCAGGTCAGGCACCCCAACTGCCGCCATCGGAGAGCCCCTGAATGAGAACGGGGCCAACCTAAACCCCCTCCCCGCACGCCCCCTGCTGACATCATCAGCCGTCCTGCCGGAAGTTGACGCTTGCTGCTCTTGCTGAGGTGATGCGTCTTCTCTACTGACATCGCTGCTGATGTCATGCCATGTTTCGGAGGGCGGCCCAAAGTCTAGATAAAATGGAGGGCTTGCATCGGAGGCTGACGATGCGCGGAGCAATATTTTGGGCGAAGGTCTCCGGTGTGCAGACCCCCTCAAGGTGAAGAGGGGCCGGCCTGAGATACTGGAACCAAACGGACTCAGGGGCGCATTCACGCGTCCATTTTGGAGACCTGCGGATTGCACAGAAGTCAGATCAGAACGGCAGTGGCTTGCAAGCTTGACTGTGCAAGCTGTACATGCTAAAATGGACAACTCAAAAGAGACCGGGTTTCAATCATCAACAGGCAGTGTAGCAACTTCAGGAAGACACACCAGCTGCATAACCCCTCTTATAGAAATCAAGTGCAGCTGGACAACACTTGCTGCATAAACGCGGTGGAATTGTGCTGCCTTCATTCCCAAAGCGAGGCGGCTTCCTGCTAGCATACAGGAGTCGCTATCAGGTGGCGCCAAAGGTGACAAATGTTGCGTATCATCTGACTGGAGGGCAGTGTGAGGACAGGCCAAAGAATGGACCGCAGCATCCACAAGCTTGAGCAGATGTCAAACTCCTGGTAGAAAATAAGCAGTTCTGCTGGTTCAGTGGCGCTGTGGTAATGGCTGGAGCGCGCAGCACTGCATTCAGCAGTCCCTGCGCTCTTCCAACTCTGCGATCCTCTATAAACACATGCGGAGCGATTTGACCATTATCAAACCTTGGTATTTCGTACTCAAACTCACTACCCGCGATGTTCAGGCATCAGCACAAGATGGGAATACCGCAATGACATTGCTTCCATACGACAGGCCTTTTTTACCTTCAGTTGTCCGCCAGTCGGTTTACCGTTTCGAATTCAGACCACTTTCAATTCTCAATTGTAGTCCAGCACAACGTGCAGAAAACAGGGCAATGCTCGGAAAAGAAATGAGGGAAAGAATGCAGCATTTCTTGAGAAGGTCCTCACCGATAGGTTTACCCTTCTCAAGCAAGAATTGACACTTCCGCAGCCCCGCTGGGTGGAAAACACCTTCTTCCCTTGCTGTTGCAGCTCCAGGCAAGCAGCGGCCAACATTTGGAGGGGGCGCCAACCCCTGAAGTGCTACAGAAGCACAACCACTCAGTGCCATGTTAATCTGCTGAAAATTACAAGGTACCTACTGGAAGCTGTTCCCCTCAAACTGACATTATTTCCGTTGTAGGCAACCCACATGAAGCCACCACACAACCATCAGGGCTGCAAACGCCCCTGCAAGCTGCGCTGCCAACTGTAGTTAACGCAATGCTGCTCTTCGTTGCCTACATCTCAGGCTTTGCTCCGAGCAAGCTCCAGCTTTCAGCCAACCACCCTGCTTTTCTGAAGCTGGTTCCTCTTGGATATCACTGAAGCTGTCATGTGCTTCATATGAAAGGCGCCGCCATTGATTGAAGGACCAAGCAGCCTAACAAGACAGCCAGCAACCTTGAATGCTACAGCCCTACGTACAGTTCCAGCCGGCCGCGCATTGGCTTCAAGGCGGCCGCGCGCAAAGACGTGCGGGCGGGCGCGGCCAGGCGTGGCGGCCGCGGCCGGATAGGACGCGCGCCAGGGCGGCCGCCCGCGGTACCAAACCCTAGCGCGGCCGCGTCTTTGTCATCGGTTTAGGCATTTTAGGGTTTTAGGGTTGAACAAATTCGCTGATGTCGTCAATCATTTGCTCACGTCAAGGTATGCCTGGCCTATCACGTGTCTCGCACAAATCCAATCAGATCCGACTTCGAGTAGGGGGGCTATATTCGTCGGGCCGATCTAGGCCCCCGGAGTAGGATGTGGTCATGCCGGGAAACTTGAAAGGCCGCATTGCAATCTGCGCGTTGCATTCTCAGTCTGGCGGAATGAAGCCTTGAAGGACGATCAAAAGGGGCTGATCAACACCCATGCACAATATTGCAGGGGTACTGCACAGGGGCAATCTACAATCGTAGGCGCCTAGGTAGACGGCTAGCTGAAGAGCCGACTTGCAAGCATCCATTCGATGTTGCATGCGGCACTGCAGCTTTGGGCTGTGCCCGTTTTTGTCTCAGGAAGTTGATCCATGCATGCGGGAAGGGAGTTACATGTAGCGTTAGGGCGCTAGAGTAGGTTGCTCTTATTGAAGGTGCAAGCTTTTGAGCTCTGGTTTCCACAGCACGTTGTGATCTCCACTTAAGCTGTGCGATACGATTGCCTGTCGCCAGGCGCCATAATCCAGCTCGCAGCATTGCCCTTTCTGGAGATTTGAGAGGCACTGTAACCAGAGGCAATCCGCGCACCCCAACCGGGCTGGCGGGCGGCGTTTCTACAAATGGGGGGGCACGATCAGACTGCGAAGGACGGCCCCCCAAAGGCCGCCAATGGGGCGCCGCCCAAGGAGTCTCACTGGCAGCTGGACGTGCCTCTGCACCACCGGTTGCCAAACTACGTGCAGTCGGTTAACCTCAAACACGTTTACCAGGGCTACTCGCTCCTGATTAACCACGCGCTAACTCTGCTGATCCTGCCGTGGTTAGTGATCACCGTCCTCGCGGAACTGAGCCGCATGTCCCTGGCGGACCTGCATGCGCTCTGGGAGCAGCTGCGGTTTAACCTCGTTGAGGTTGTCTTAACCTCGGCGGTGCTGGTTTTCGCGGGGACGATCTACATGATGTCACGAGCCCGGGCGGTGTACCTGGTGGACTTTGCGTGCTACAAACCCGACGACAAGTTAAAGCTAACCCGGTCCTTCTTCGTGGAGACCACGCAGCGGCTCGGCCTCTGCGACGAGAAGGGGGCGACGTTCCAGGAGAAGCTGGTTTACAAAACGGGGTTAGGAGACGAGACCTACGTCCCCGAAAACCTGTGGTTGGAACAGCCGAAGACGGGCATGGCCGAGGCGCGGAAAGAGGGGGAAGACGTGATGTACGGGTGCCTCGACGAGCTGTTCCGCAAGACCGGGGTTAACCCAAAGGACGTCGGGGTTCTGATAACCACGTGCTCGCTGTTCAACCCGACGCCGTCGCTCTCGGCGATGATCGTGAACCACTACAAGATGCGGGGGAATGTGAAGACGTACAGTTTGGGGGGCATGGGCTGCAGTGCGGGCGTGATCGGCGTGGATCTCGCGAAGGACCTGCTTCAGGTGCACGCTAACACCATCGCGGTGGTGGTCAGCATGGAGAACATCACACAGAACTGGTACTTTGGCAACGTCAGGTGAGCCGGTGTCAAAGTCTCCGGTTTAGCAGAGGGAGACGGATCCGTTTTCCTGAGGAATTGAATTTGCTGGCCTGAAAAGAGTCTCTTGTGTTTATATGAGGGTAGTCTAGCAACGACGAGGGTAGCTCGTAGCATCATTTCTGGCGTTCACCAGAGGGTGGTAGGGTGTGTTTGCTGGGAGTTGGCCTGAGAAGAGTTCCTGATGTTACTTGAAGAAAGCCCTTTGGCAACGACAGGTAAGCCGGTGTCAACGTTGAAAAAAGCTTGTGAAGATAGAATTGTGGTTGCCGGAGGTTTGGGTTGCCCTGAGACGGTTGCCTGGTTTTCATCAGAGAAAGTACTGTTGACAAGCAAGGCAGAGAATGTTACACGGTCCCATTGAGAAACATGTGCTTCTTGAACTTTCATTTCCTAGGACTGACTCAATTTGAGCCAGTCTCTCTTCTGACGGTATCAAGAACTTGTCCAAGGTCATAGGCCTTCATCCTCCAAATCAATCTGTGATCCGATTTCGCAGTTCCATGATGAGCCCCAACTGCCTGGTCCGCATGGGCGGGGCCGCGGTTCTCCTCTCACACTTACAAACGAGGCTTTGTATTCTCCTCCGACCTGATTGGAGCAGATGAAACGTAGAAACCGCATGCTGAACAGATTATGTTTCCTCTTTCGCAGGTCCATGATGATCGCCAACTGCCTGTTTTGCAGGGTGGCCCTGGGGTCCTCCTCTCGAACCCAGAAAGCACGCTTCTTTTTCCCTTCGACCACAATGAAGCAGACAAAATTCAAGGATTTCTTACATTGTAAAGTGAGATTGAAGGATCGTCAGAATCCATTTCGCAGGTCCATGATGATTCCCAACTGCCTGTTCCGCATGGGCGGGGCTGCGGTCCTCCTCTCGAACCGCGGCCGCGACGGGTGGCGCGCCAAGTACTCGCTGCAGCACACGGTGCGCACCAACAAGGCGGGCGACGACCGCTGCTACGGCTGCGTGTTTCAGCGGGAGGACGAGCAGGGGACGCCGGGGGTGTCGCTCTCCAAGGAAGTCATGGCCATTGCAGGTGGGTTGAGAAGTTTGATTTCAAGTTTGATGACTTTCGTGAGCTTCATTTTTGACGACTGTTGTCCATTTCGACTTCAGAGACAGCAAACGATGACGTCGCGATAGATGAAATGACGACGCTCAGGGGACGCCCGGGGTGTCGCTCTCCAAGGAAGTCATGGCCATCGCAGGTGAGCGCATTTCTGGTTATAGTTGACTGTTTTCGCTTGACCTCTGTTGAGGGCGTGGAAAATGGTGGTTGGTCGTTGAGAGCTGCCATGGTTGCAATAACCGAGAAGAGAGGACGAGCAGGGGACGCCGGGGGTGTTGCTCTCCAAAGAAGTTATGGCCATTGCAGGTGAGCGATCGATCAAGCTTGATACAATTGTTGTTTTGTGGGGAGTCTTCTTATCGAGGCTCTAAGAAAAGGCGCCACGGATGGGGTTGTCAAAAGGGAAACCGAGCAGGGCAACGGTCTGGGGGTGTCGCTCTCCGAAAAGAAGTTCAGGGCCGTCGCAGGTGA
>DF237081.1:0-151078 GCA_000708835.1 Klebsormidium nitens | reverse complement strand
CGGAGGCAGGGTCGACGGCTGGGGGTGTCGGCTCTCCAAACGAAGTCAGGGCCGTCGGCAGGTGTAGCGAAGGTTTATTTAACTTTTGTTAACCGACTCGAAATCTTGTTCTTAGACAAGATTTATTTCATTGGTTTGATAAGTGGGGGCGACGAGAGCTATGTTTGCAATTGCCCAGTGGGAGAACGGGCAGGGGCACACCCGGAGTGTCGCTTTCCTAGGGGATCGTGGACATCGCAGGTGGGTTAAGACGCTTGATCTCCAGTCTTGATGCCTTCCCTGAGGCTCAATCTTCAGAGCCTGGTCTTGTGCTGATCGTACTTTTAGAAACTGCAAGCGCTGACGTTGCTTGGGTCACAACTCTGCTCTGAAAGAAGGGGATTGTTAGTGGGCGATCAGAAGTGGCGACTTAAAAATGTTTGAGCTTTGATCACTGTCTTCACAGATCCTCCCATGTGACGCCCTCAAGACGGACAACATTCTCGGCCTGCTTGACTCACCGCTCTTCAAGCAGATATGACCAATTGGAGAACCTCCGACCAGACCCTGACGTCAACTTTTTGTGGGCAACGCCCTCCACAACACCCCGGTCGCCTTCGGTTTTTCTGCTCAAGACTGAATCTCTGTCTTCATTTTTGGGACATAGTACGTCTTCTTATAGTACCTATAGTTATTGCGACGTTACCAGACTGCAGGCCTGATATCCGTATCTTGAAGTCGCCCGTGACCCTCGATCAGACGTCGATGCTGACGTCACGTCTTTTTCCAGCTGCCGGCCAAGGCCAACATTACCACGCTCTTCCCCTCGATTCTTCCCCTCGTGGAGCAATTCTCTCTTCTCCTCTTCTTCCTGGTCCTAATCTGCGCAGAGTTTTGTGCCCGTGAGCCTAACTCTGACGTCACATGCTCACGCCACGTCTGTTTTGCAGGGGACGCCCTGAAGGCCAACATCCCGACGCTCGGCCCCGTGGTGCTCCCTTTTGTCAGAACAGATTCTCTTCTTTTTGGTCCTCGTCGGGCGGAAAAAAAAAAATCACCTCAACTCGGAACCAAACATTCCGAGATCTCATGTCACATTCTTTCGAAAGATGACGTCACGTCTTTTCTTCAGGCGACGCCCTCAAGGCCAACATCACGACTCTCGGCCCTCTCGTTCTCCCCCTCTCGGAGCAGATCCTCTTCTTCCTAATTCTCGTCGGGCGCAAAGTCCTCCGCCTGGATATGAAGCCCTACGTCCCAACTTCAAGCTGGCAGTCGCGCTCGTTTATAAAGAAAAAATCCATAAGGTTGCGGAAGTGCTAAGATGCTGACGTCACCTCTTCTGCCAGGTGACGCCCTCAAGGCCAACATCACGACTCTGGGGCCCCTAGTTCTCCCCCTCTCGGAGCAGATCCTGTTCTTCCTGGTTCTGGTTGGCCGCAAAGTTCTCCGCCTCGACATGAAGCCGTACATCCCGAACTTCAAGCTGGCGTTCGAGCACTTTTGCATCCACACGGGGGGGCGAGGCGTGCTGGACGAAATGGAGAAGAACTTGCAGCTCACCGAGGAGCAGGTCGAGCCAAGCCGCATGGCGCTTTACAGGTGGGCGCCTCTTCATAGTCTTGTGGATCCGAGATCCTTTCTCAAAAGAGGCAGTTACTTGTCTTACTTTTGTCATTTCACTTTTGGAGTCGGGTCTAAGAGATGGAGAAGAACTTGCAGCTTGCGAGGGTAGGTCGAGCCCAGCGGCATGGCACCTCACGGGGGAGCTCGCGCTTCCGGTCTTAGGGTCACTTTGTGAAAGCTGAAACTTCACCGGTTGAGTTGGGTTGATTAGGACTCAGCTTGGAGGAGACCTGGCGTGAGGTGGGTCAGAAGTCTGGAGGCTTTGTCCGAAAAGTTGAATAGCAGCTGGTTAGGTCTGTACAACGGGCGGCGTTTCAACTCTCAGATTGCCCTTTGCATAGAGCGCACTACGAACGGTTCAGCTGGGCTGTTCGTATGTCCTGGGTTGAGCCCGGGGCTCGAGTCCCTAAACAGAGATTAAACAAGGTGCTGGGTTCTGTCAACGAAAGTTTGCGGATGCTTCGTGAATGGTTCATCCGGACAAAACTTGGTCTGTGTTCGTAGGAATGGCCGGCCAGATTGAAGTGAGCCCTCACATTTTCGAGGTGAGTAAAGGCCCCGTAAGAAAGACTGACGATCCTTGCGCAATTTGAGACCAAATTTTGATTCAGATCTGCCTAATAGCTCTTCTTCGTCCTTTGTATACGAGCTCGCGAGGTCCTCATCTTTCCAGGATGACGTGTCGAGATTTGATTTCTGCACCTGCCACGAAGAACGAAATCCTAATGCTTGCGTTCCCGATTCTGTCCTTTTCGACAGCACGTCCTCTTCGACCATGCTCCGCCTGCTTTGCAAAGGACAGGAGGAAACCATTACCTTCAAACTTGACCCGAGCTGCGACAAGAATGCCAACACTTTTGAAACTCAAAAGGATATTTCAGGTCCGGCAACACGTCGCAATCGTCAATCTGGTACGAGCTTCTTCTCGTCCTCGAAAGAAGGAGCAAAGTCCACACTGGCCCCAGCCCTAAAACCCTAAAAACCCAAACCGTGAATGTTTTACAATGCCCCAGGTCGGGCACCACATCGTTTCTTGTGGCACCGACTCAATTGGTCAAGGTCCGAACTGGCTCCATCCCTGAAACCTCTCAAAACGAAACGTACTTCGTTACTCCTCCAGATTTGGCAACACGTCATCTTCCTCGATCTGGTACGAGCTCGCGTACTCGGAGTACCAGGGCCGGGTCAAGCGCGGCGACCGCGTGTGGCAGATCGCGTTCGGCAGCGGCTTTAAGTGCAACAGCGCGGTCTGGCGCGCGCTGCGCAAGATCGAGCCCCAGCCGGATAGCATCTGGGCGGGGACGGTAAAGCCCGAAACCTTCCCGGGTTAGGAGCCGGGGCGGGGAGGGTTAAGCCCGAACCTTTCTCGGTTTAGGAGCCGGGGCGGGGAGGGTTAAGTAGAAGCGTTCACCGGTCAAGGAACGGGATCGGTGTGTGTGCGGTGTCAAAAGAAACCCTTTCCGGATCAGGTGTAAGTGGAAGTCTGTCGTGGGTTAAGGCAAAACCGTTTCTCGGTTAGAATTTGGGCGCGGATTCTCTCGGACGAAGACTCCTGTAGTCATGAGAGGAGTTAGTTTGTGGATGGGAAGGGTTGCGGAAGGTCGACCTCCGAATCAAATGTTTGTAGGATGGCGTGGACGGTGGGAATGGTTAACCCGAAACCCTCTTCGGGTGAGAGGCGGGTTAGCCTGGAGCTGGGAAGATTGGGCCACATCCCTCGCAGAAGATTGACTTTTACGGGCAGGGTTGAATCTGGATCACATACGGATATAGTCAAGCCCGAGAGAATCAGTCCTCGAAGTGATTGCCTTACCGAATTGCAGCTAACCGTTTGCTCCCTCTACTGTTTTGCAATCTGAGGACGGGTTGAGCAAAGAAACCGAAGTAGACTGTTTGGTTTTGTTGCATTCTTTAGCATCGAAGCAAGATTTTCAGATAGGTACACACCCCAGGCAAAGGCCTTGGGTAGTAAGTCCGTTCGTAGTGTCCGTGTGAGCTGCAAGAGAGTCAGTCCGTTCAGGACGCGTTTGAAGTCGAGTTTGACACTCAACTCTGATTTAAGGACTATGCTCGCATTCTTTAGTATAGGTGTCCGTATCACGCTGCCTTCCTTACGTAACAATCTGCCACCTTCACGTAGCTAGTAGTTGTAGTCAAGCGTAATTAGACAGCGGCTCAGTTGGATAACAACCCATCTGAACACTTTGGACTTAGGCGGCCTAATCTGAGTTCCATGTTCAAACTGCAGTTTCCCTGACGTCAGCGCCCAAGCTTCCAATCACATACAACCTCTACATGCTGATTACTTGGCCGTTTAGCGCGTGTGACTGGCTGCCAGGCATCATTGATTGCACACAAGCAGAGTCCCGGGGCCTAAATTCCGTGGCATTGATCCATGCATGACGAATCAAATTGTCATCTCGAATCTTCATTAATCTCACGTCTCGTACTTGCACGAGGTGCTTACTGCGCAGCCTCAGAGTCCGAACTCGGAAGAAACACTTTCTGGCGCGCGCTCTAGCCGAATTCCAAAACCGGTTTCTGCAGGCAGCGAGAGCGATCGTATGCTATAACTCGCCGACTTGGACCAAGTTCCAAAGCAAAGTCATGCTTGACGGTATTGCTTGTATCGCGCACAGTACTATCTGCAGGAGCCTGGATCATCAGTAGACCGGAAGGCGGTCGCTACAGCCCTCTTCCACCGAGCGCGCTTATGAGCCAATGCATGCGCATTTGTTTCCCGTCCATTTTCTTTGGGCTGGGCAGTCGAATCTCTATATAGGTGGGGGCTTGCAAAATTTACGCCGCCACAAACAATGAGTGACTAGCGTCAGCAACCGTTGGCTAGCTGACCGTTCCATTCTATAGTATAGAAAAGAGGTTGCCAACAATCATCTCGAAGAGGTCCCTGAATCAAACCTCCACTTGAGGACAGACTTGCGCAAGTCGACCGAGTAGCTAAAGCTCTCAGGATGACGTTTCGACCAGGCCTGGACTCGGGCATCAAACTCAAGAATAATAATAGTAAGCCGAGATAATAATAAGGTAACCGCACTGGGACGGGTAGGGTTATTTGGTGGTTAGGGTGGGTATGGGTGCGGAGCGGGTAGATTGTTGGGTTAGGGTTTTAGTGTTTGTTGGAGCTTATTATGCCTGGCTCTTATTATACCTAAATTAGTCCGTCATGACACTCGGGCCGCCCTCCGAGATCGAGATGCATCCCGGTTATTTATATCCGAGTCATCGTGAACTTGTCATGCGCGGCGATCCACGCCATGCAATGTGCGCTGCATAAGCTTAGTAAGTAGCCGGCGAGGTCGCGTTTAGGTGTTGGGTTTGAGTTGGTAGGAGCGCAGAGCGTGTGAACTCGTTCTAGTCAAAACATAACCCCCGTGCGCGTGGTTCCCAATCAGGCCTGCATGCGGAATAGTGGGACCGGCGTTTTCGCAGCAAGGGAAAGATCCGAAAGCAAGACGACCCTAGCCAGGTGATTCCCTCGCCCATGTGATCCTCTCTCCAAAAGAGCGGGTGGGAAATCATTAGCAGCTTCGTTGATTCCACCTCTTTCAACCGAAGCGCACAACCCTCCAAAAATAGCATTGAGCTCAGCCGCAAAACTGCGACTCCTGTGTAGAGCTGGCAGGGGAACAGCTGAGCAGTTTATAGAGAGGAGGGGCATTCTTACTCTTGCGGTGACAGCAGAAGAACTTCAAAGCACCGCACGATAAGAGCGCCTCAACACACCACCCCCCTGCGCCGCCATGCAAGCGGTGAGGGACACGTGGCGCGCGGTGAAGCGCGAGCCGCTGGTGGCGCTCGCGAGCACCATCGCGGGCGCGGGCCTCGCGGGGGCCCTGCTCATGCCGGTGGTCGCCGAAAAGGAGCGGGAGATTCTGGCGCTGCGCCAGGCCAACAGGGCCTCCGGCCAGGCCGCTGACGGGGCACCCCCCGGGGGCGACGGTTCGAAGGGCGTCGAAGGCGCGGTCGACTGGAAGAAAGTGAACCCGAGCACGACGAAGAGTTCGAACGAGTGTGCGGTGGGGGGAGGGGAAAGGAGGGCGAGAGAGGTGGGGAAGATTGGGGGGCTTATTCCCACCGGCCTGACGAGTAGCTTCGCGGCGCAAGCTGAGGAGAGGTCCAGGGATGACGACAGGTGAGAAGTCGCTCCATGTGGGGGGTTCATATGGCCGTGCTTCCGAGCAAGTGACTTTGCGTGGTCCAAGAAAGGTGACAGGAAAGTCAGCAGAGCTTCTTTTCGGACTTGCTTTTCTTCGAAGTGGTTTGAGTTCGGGTTGAGTTCGTGCATGACGTAGTGGAAAATCAGAAGACCTTCTTGGGCTCAGAGGTTTGTGCAAGGTGCATGCAAACGACCTGCTATGTTAGGCCGAAGGCTGATGCTCTTGTTGCATCTAGGGCTGCTTAAAGCCGACTCGAAAATGGGGTTTCTGTCAAGACTGATTGAAACACTTTCTACGAAAAAAAAGCAATTCAGCAGTCGTATCCTCGCAGCTTTCTGCTTGTATCGTTCATCGTTCCCCTAAAGCTGATTCCGTCGGTTTGCGCTCCTCAACTTTGCAACAAACCGAATGGCCGACGTTGTTCAGTCTGAAATGGTACTGCGGATTACGAGGAGGCTTGAGAGGTTTTGATTCAGCATTGGACCGGTACCTCTTTTCTGCAGACGGAGTACCTTCATGGCAATTGAGGAGCTACCAGCAGAAAACGACATCATCTCTTGCTTCTGAAAGCAGTTTCTCGGGAGGAGTCTGAAGCAGAAGGCCTGACCACATTACAGACGGACCAGTGCAGTCGACCCTTCGAATCAGTATTAGATTTGTCTAGTCTCATTACGTCCAAGCGCGACAAAATGGGCAACTCTTTTCTTAGCCTCACAACTTTTGCTGGTATGCTTAGGGAAAGGTACCGCGACTGGGACCGGAGCCGGGACCGGGATCGGGACCGCGACAGGGACCGCGACGACAGGGACCGGGACCGCGGAGACCGGTACTACGACCTGCTCGAGAAAGCGAAAGAAAAGGCGGGGAACGTCCTAGGGAAGACCAAAGAAACGGCAGAGAGCGCCGTGGACAAGACCAAAGAAACGGCAGAAAAGACGAAGGACGCCGCCAAGAGTGCCGTCGGCATGACGGAGGACAAGGCGAAGGGCACCGCGAAGAAGCTGGAGTCGACGCTGCTGCGGCCCATCGACAAGATCCGGCAGCACCTGGCAGGGGTAAGCGCGCGCGCGCACGCTGAGTTTGTAGTTTTTAGGTTCTCGCTTGGAAGGAATTCGATGTTTCAGAGGAAGTTGCTCTCAGGCCCGCAACATTTGGTGGGTTCGAGGCAATCCTGAAAAGCTTTAGAAGATGCAGGGCCATAGTGTCAAGCTATGTGGCGTCGTTTGCTGTCGAAGAGATCGGGTCGGCTCGCGCCGGATTCTGTGATTCTAAATGGGGCCGGCTCGTTACGATGTCAAAGAAGAACGGGCCGGAAGAACGTCGGAGTCTCATAAATCTGACATCGCTGCGTCGTTGATATGAAAGCTTCGCGGATCGTACCTGCATAACGGCTTTGACCTTCCATCACCCTGAAATCTTATCTGAATCGTATCCCTCGAAGACTTAAAGAAGCTTCATCCGCCATTTATCCTTTGGGGCGGACAATCCGTCCGTCGGGCGCAGACCACTTGCTTTTGTAACCGTATCTGCTTTCATAAGCTTTGAGTTGTTCAACGCTGCCATCAATCGTCTTTCAACATCTGTACCGAAGACTTTCCTTTTGTTGGCTCGACGCCTGGAATCGAATTGCTATGGCAGATTCGGAAATCTGGTGCGCATATTCAATGCGGCAACCAAAGCCCAGCCTGAGGTCAAAAATGCGTGTCAAGCCTACATTCGCGAGATCCAAGACCCCTTTCTTGCAAAGCCGTTTCATCACCATGTCCGGACCAGATTCTAAACCCTGAACGCAAAACGAGTTTCTAACCTGCCAATTTGCTCTGGCCACGCAGTTCTTCCACGCGGCGAGCGACAAGAGCCGCCAGCTGGAGGCGCATCATTACTGCAGCCACCTCACGGACGAGTTCATCCAGTGCGTCCTCTACGACTCGTGAGCAAAGCGTCTTGATTCCTTTCCTTTGTCTCTTTCAAACTTATAGAAAATTATCAGACTGGATTGCGAATCCGCCTTTCGCTTTCTGTGTTATGTCGATGGGGTCTGCCCGCCCGGTGGGCTGCCAGAAGAAGCAGAAGTTTCACGAAAGAACGAAGAGTTGTCCATTCTCAGCTCTCCGTTTCCTTGTTTTTCCAAAAAGTTCTGTGGAGAGCAGGGTTTAGAGCTCCGTTTGATATGCCGACCTTCACGGCACGCCCCTCTCTGTGGGCTAGAAATCGATGATAACCAGTAGTCGTGACAACCAATAGTCATTGCTAACATTCGAAGGAGCGTATACTGTTGTTTCGGTAAGACGATCCGAGTCCTGACCCGCAGGGACAACATGGACGCCCCAAGTCATACCTTCGTTTTGATCCTAACCCGGAATTCAACCCGCAGGACAACGACTTTTGCGAGCGACTGTTCGGCGCCCCGTTTTTAGCCGTTAATTGTTGGCACCCATTTCTTGACGTGAATTTCTGAGCTTAAAGAGAACCCAGGAAATGACCCTCATCATATCGTAGCCGTGAACCCTCAGGACGACCCCCACGCGCTCTGATCCACGTGGACTACAATTGCAGCGAGCGACTGATCGGCGCATCGACCTCGGCGGTTGAAGAAAAAAGTATTTCGAATCCGAAGTGGCGACCATATCTGTGGCGATTTAAAGCCTCATGGTTAATAGTAACCCAGAGCTTGACCCGCAGGGACGACTCCGACGCGCGGCTGATCGGCGTGGACTGTTTGGCGCATCGATTCAGCCATCAACGTGTCAATCCTAAGTATTGGACCTCAGTTTCCGGCTACCCAGATCATGACGTTCATATTAAGACAGTTCTTAACTCTCGGGACGACCCCGACGCGCGGCTGATTGGCGTGGAGCACATCTGCAGCGAGCGAATATTCGGCGCATTGAAAAAAAGCTATAACCTGTAAAACGAAGTCAACTGTGGAAACACACTGAAACCCTCAGTTTGCCTCGACCCGAATCGTGACCGGCATCATAACCCAAATATGCAGGGACGACCCCGACGCGCGGCTGATCGGCGTGGAGTACATTTGCAGCGAGCGGCTGTACAAGAACCTGCCGGACCGCGAGAAGAAGCTGTGGCACACGCACGTGAATGACGTCAGCGGGGGGACCATGATCGCGCCACGTGCCTCGCGCGACCAGGAGCGGGACGAGCTCAAGGAGATTGCCAAGACGTACGGCAAGGCGTGGATGACCTGGAACGTAAGTACCTGGGAATCCAATACTGATTTTGATACTGGTTTCAATATTGGTTTGAACATTGGTTTGAATATTGGTTTGAATATTGGTGTGATCTGAAAATGGATGACCTGGAACGTAATTATCTGGAATGTCGGTATTAATTTTGACACAGGCTCGAAAGACTGGTTTCAATATTGATTAGATTTGATTCAATACGGGCTCCGCAGAATCAAAAGTGGATGACCTGGAACGTGAGGGCGCGCAAAATCGAGAATGACTTTCATACGGTCTTCGCAGAATCGAAAAAGGAATCTGGTTGTGAATACGACAAGGCGTGGATGACCTGGAATGTAAGGCGCTAGAAGCATGGATTTGATTTCGTAAATTGGGCTTTGATCTGGGTGTCCAAGCGGCGCATTGGCGGCGTATTTTTGTGAGATCGGTGAGTGGGGGAGAAAGTCGGTATTATAATTGTTTGCACGGCAGAGAAGTTGCGTGGAATATCAACGAGGTGCTGCGGAATGCCCCGCCGCTGAACGGACTTCGATTCCACACGACCCCGGAATTGAGCTAGGAAGACCGCAAGCAATTATAAGCCATAAACTGTTAGATGACCTTTACGAATAATTTGACTCTAAGTCTGGACGTGGTGACGGTCTGATCCTGAAGCCTTCCGGCCGAAGTGGGCGCTCCGCAACTCTTCGAGACTTATGCACAGAAAACGCATTCTGAGAAACGTGCGCGAAAACCAGGAGGAAAGAAGATGACAGAAACAGAAGCTGACGAAAGAATTTTTTCTCTTATGCAGAAAGATCGCGGCGACGCTCTCCCGGTGGGCGCCCCGGCGCTGCACAGAAATCGAAAAGCGGGGGTAAGATGAAAGAGTAAAAAAGAAAAAGAGAAAACTTGTTACGTATCAACGCAGATTCCATGTACAGGGTCGGAATCGCGGCGACGCGCTTCCGGTGGATGGCCCGGCGCTGCACAGAAGACAGAAAGCGGGGGTGAAAAAACATAGCGAGATGACTTGAGTGACCATTGATGAAAATCTAACGTCCCTCCATAGGTGAATCGCGGAGACGCTCTCGCGGTGGGCTCCCCAACGCTGCGCAAAACCAAGAAAGCGGTTGTGGAAAGGAAAAATAGGAAAGAAAAAGACGACGAACCGATGTATATCTGAGATTCATGTGCAGATAGATCGCGGCGACGCTCTCCCGGTGGGCGCCCCAACGCTGCGCAAATGAGAAAGGCAGCGCGGGGGAAAATGAAAGTTGGGGGGGGAAAAGAAGAGGAAAAGAAGGAAAACTAAAGAAGGAAAGAAAAATAATGAATAAAATTTCATTTGCAGATCGATCGCGGCGACGCTCTCCCGGTGGGCGCGCCAACGCTGCTGATGTCGTTCACGGAGAACCGGCACATCGACCCGACGCTGGTGGAGTCGCTGCTGAAGAAGTACGGGGGCGACATCGAGGACAACATCAGAGACCGGGAGGACATCCCCGGGCCCGACGAGGTAACTAGAGCGAGGGCTTTTCTCTTTTCACGAGTTCAATGTGCTAGCGTCGCTGATTGGCTAAAAATAGGACGGGGGCGACATCGAGGACAACATCAGAGACCGGGAGGACATCCCGGGGCCCGACGAGGTGACTAGAGCGGGAGCTTAAGCATTTCTCTTCAAAGCGGGCGATTTGCTTGCGTCGCGGAATGGCTGCTAAACTTTCTCAGAGAAAGCGAGAACAACATGAGAGACCCGGAGGACGTCCAGGAGACTCGACGAGGTAATTAGAGCGAGGATAAGAACTGTTTATCTGCTTCTCAAGTGGGCAGTTAGCCAGCCTTTTGTCTGCGCGATAGGATGAATACTCCAGGGCCTGAAGGGGTGAGAGGAGCGAACACTGTTTTTCGACTCTGTTTGGGGAGTATGTCAGCGTTACTGACTCGGTTGTCATTGCTGATCGGAGTGCGCGAGAGGCTCCTGCTTTCGGCTTCGTTTGCTCATCTCCTATCATTCCGCTTCTCCAAAGTTGTAGATTGGAGGTTTGTTGCCTGCTTCTTCGCTCTGCTCAATCATTTCGACTCTCTTTCACGGGGCTCAACGGAACGGGACGCTTTGACCACTACGAAAAGTAATTTGCGTACCGGGAGCGGGACGTCCTTAGCTTGTTACGAAACAAGGCCGTCCGCGGAATTGTTGCGCACCAGACTGATTCTGTCTGGAACAGTCCTTCAACGTCCAAATCGCAGGGCGTCAAGCAAACCGGTTTGGGAGCAGTCGTCCTTCGGTTCATCGAAGCCCATGGGTTTCATGTGCATATGCTTCTCGGCAGAAAACGTAGGCTTCTCAGAGAAATCTTGAAAAGAGAAAGGGCCTTTCTAATGAATTCAAGACTGTGTACTGTGAGTCAAAAGCAGGGTCTCTTCTTTTGGTTATTGATAAGCAGTTTGGCTTTCAAAAGATAACGGGTTGATTTGAAAGAATCGTAATATCAAACAATTTCTCTCTTGCAGGGCGTGAGTCCGAACAGCAACTGCGGGCAGGACGGCTCCGGCGTGGGCGTCGGCCTGTACGAGATCGACGTCATTCCGGTGCCCATCGCCATTCCGGTTGCGGTTCCGGTTCCGGCCGACCAGCTACCGGACGACGCCAATAAGGATCAGGACCAGGGGGATCGGGATGGCTTCCTGAGACGCTGAGCAGAGCCGGCTGGCTTCCCAGTCTAGTTACATGGAAGGTCGAGCGAGGTAGCATCTTCGGCTGGACTTGCGGTTAAGGTGATGTTCAGTGGAAAGGATTAAGGCATTATCGTAAATATGCAGATTAATGACTAGTTCGATGCGATTCAGTGCTGTTTAGCGTGCGGCCCAATGATTTAGAAAGGGCGTCTAGGTGTCTGAATGAAGAAGTGCCATGGGTAAAAGCTAGGATTAGGCTACCAGTAAAGTTCTGCAAGCAGCTTAGACGCTGAGAGTCGGCCTCAGTGAACTCAAGTTCTCCGATCATTTTAATGGCATGGTCAGATAAAGAAGTCGCAAGACGCGACTGATTTTGGAGATGACCGTGGCAGCTTTGAAGGTCAAAGACGCTCATTGCTTTTTGCATTCGTACTGACTTGTGAGTCGACATATTCAGGCTGGAGCACCTGTTCACTAGCCTAATGATAAAAGCGAGGAGTCCATACACATGCATAGCTTAAATTGCATGACCCGCTGAACTTGATCGAACGTTTTGGCAATATATGCGACATATATGGTGCACTTTGCCAATTATGGTGTCATGGCACTGAACAAGACTGCGGCAGGATCGACATCATTGCAATCGCGGTACACGATGGCCCTGAGCCTCCGGCCGGTACTAAGCTGAGATCGGTGCCCGGCCTGGCCTGATCGCACTTTCAACTGGCAAAGCACATGCATAGATCATGCTAGCTCCGGCCATGGCCGAGACGGCTCGTCATTGCGTATATGAGTCTGCATATTTCACGGTCAATTGGGGGCTGGCCCTGGCTCGAAGCAGTGCTACTTTACACGGACGGTTATGCATGACTGAAACAGTGCAGTTCCAGAATGCACTGTTTCCGAAGTCCGTGGCCGAAGGGATCTGTTCCTGTCCGGTAAAAAGGCGGAATAGTACCATGATAGCATGGCCATCAATTTGACGGGCTACCAAACGACCCATCAATACATTTTGCTTGATTGCCACAGAATAAGTCGTGGTCACATTACTTAAGCACGGAAAGAATAACGCCGCACTTTTACGTCCTGCGACTGATCAGGATGACCTTCAATCCTCAGTTTACTGTAGCTGCTGCCGCCTTACAACTACAACCTACATCTCCAATTGCAGTATAGAGCCTCTCTTCAGAGTTTCAATACCTTGACAGTCCAATGTCAATGTGCATCCTACATACTTATGCTTTCTCTCCTACTTGGCGAATGCCTGCAGATCTGAGAAATCGTATTGTGCCCCCGGGGCGTCCTTTTTCGCAGGCCCGCTGGGTACCGCTGCGGGTGCTTGGGGCTGATATTGCTCGGGCCCGCCAAGGCCTCCTAGAGGGCCGCCCGCCTGTGCCGGACTGTAGGGGCCCGCGAAACCCGGTTGATGGGCAGCATAGAACCTGCAGAAAGGAACTCATCTTTGCACAACGAGGGCGTGACTAAATCGAGAGAAAAGACCCAATCAATCATTACCGCACGCCGTTCCACAAGATATGTGCAACTGGCCGGAGCAGAACGGACCTTCTCTGAGACTCGACAGCGGCTTCAGTCAGCGATGAGTATGGTGTCCATGTCCCAAACCGCATTGGCCAATGAATCTTATGACTACCGCCCCGATTTGACACGAAGTCATTTGCATCGAAAGTAAGTCGGGATTTTCCTGCCCATTGTACCGATCATACCCGGACTGTCTCCGGAGGTCGGCCGTCTTGGTGGCTGCCGGAAGAAGAACGCAACGAAAGAGCTGTGCTCACCCTGGAAAGCCTGCCGGTGGCATCCCCTGGGCGTATGGAGCGAAACCCGGCATCATCCCTGGCACGAAAGGACCCCCCTGGAAGAAGATGGCGCACAACAGAGTCAGGCGAGGCACACTATCGGAAGGTGTAAAGTATGATAAACACCTGCTCACTATCCTAACTAAACGCTGCTTGGATGCCCCAGTCGGCGTTGCGCGTCCGAAGCTAAGTCGTCCTCAACGTACAGAAAAGCATAAAGTTGACAACGTACATCGAAGGCAGGAACCGAGAAACCGGTGCCTGGAGGGACCAATAGTGACTGCTATTCAGCGCCTGCTGGAACCAAACCCAGGTCAAAACTCCTGACCCATCTTGACCCGTGCCCCCACAGACTCCACTTACTCACACAAAGGTTTGGCAACAACCTAGTTGTCCTTTTGATTACAGAAAATTCCACGCGTACCTGTGGGATTGGCCCGGCCTGGAACGCAGTGGGTGCAGCAAAAGGGTTGACGCCCTTAGTCGCAGGCGGTGAGTGAGGGGGCGAGTGGGGGGGCGACTGTGGCGGGGAGAACTGAGGGGGTGAAAAGGTGCCGTTTTGCACGAGGGGGCTCGGGGGCGAAAACGTGCCATTGGGCATCGGTGCGAATGGGGGCGAGCCGGGGGCCGCGTGCACGGGGGACAGCGGGAGGGGCAGCGGTGGCATCGGCTGGAACAGTGGTAGAATGGACCGTGTGAATGTGCGGTGAGTGGAAAATGTGCAACAGATGCGTGAGTGTGAAAAAGCGCTTGGAGATCCGAGGCTTGTGTCAATGTGCCAATGCGTGCATGAGTGCGGGCCATGTGAGTGGTGATTGGGTGAGCTGTGAATGCTACGCTCAGTGGGGCGGCGTGAGTGCCAGTGAGGGTGAACTTGACGGCGTGTTCTCGTTAGAACGCTGACATAGAACCAACCGTCTGGCCTCTTGTGTTTTTCCGACGTCAGGTTCGACACCGTCACTGGGTCGGCCTAGAAACTTCCGCACAATCATACATCGACGCAGAACCAGGTGCGATTTAAGTAGACCCTCGTATGCCGTCCCCCCAGCCCAAAATTCAAAGCTGTTGGCCAGTATCGAAAACGGTCAAATCGAACGCAGAAGACCAAATTCTGACACCACCTCACCACGGGCATATGGCTCGACGACGGCTCCGGCGAAGCGTGCGCCCCCGGCTGAGGGAACATGCCGGGCATGCCCCCTGGGACGACACCTGGCATTGCTCCTGAAACGACACCTGGCATGGATCCGGGCACGACACCTGGCATAGCGACACCTGGCATCGCGCCAGGGTAGACACCTGGCATGCCGCCCATCTGCTGCTGCTGCATATACATCATCTGTTGCTGGAGCTGCGCCTGTTGGGGGTTCATGAATGGGGAGCCCTGTAAGAATGGGAAAAGACAGGTGTGAAAAGGGGCATTAAGTGTTGTGTTCCATATGCCAACTGGGTAACTGGACGGGCCCAAGATGGCCTGTTGGCGACTCATTACAAAGGTAAGAGCCTGAAGTGACCAAACGATACTTAAAAACAAGAGCCTATTCTCCACCCTCGGTGGCTTCTCTGTCTGGATGTCGAATCAGGAGCCTCCTCCGAAGCTTGGTCCTCTGAGCACGCCCAGCGCCGCCTTCATAGTTCAACTGGCGGATCTAATCCTTAAGCTCTAGCGCTACTCTGTACCTTGTCAGAGGCACGTCCCCCGTGACTCGAGTAATTCCCAGTCGCTCACCTGATCGAACAGGCTCATAATGTCAGTAGCGTTCTTCTTCGGCTTCTCAGGCGTGGCGGCGGCGGGTGCTGACGTGGCAGGGCCGCCAGGTGTCGAGGCAGTGAACAGGTCGGTCAGCGCGGACATTGTGCTGGCAGGCACGCCAGCGGGTGCTGACGTGGCAGCTGCAGAGTGAAGGAAAGAATGAGTCGTCGATAGATGTACTGAAAAGCTGGTTGGCAGCCACCATCTTCGGAGGAACAGCCAACAGAACCAAGAGGCAAAACCAGGAGAAAGTTTGAGCTTCCAAAAGACAAGAGTGTAAACACGCCACGAGAAAGCTTTCCTGCGTCGACAGATACCCTGGACATCATAAGCATTGTAAGTATTCAGGCAAGAACCCAAAGTCTTTCGACTTGTCCGTTGATCGTTGGACCGAAAGTATGCTCCTTCTGAGCATCTAATAGTTTACGAGGGGCTTCAAGTTTTCAATCTTGAGGCCCCGTCCATGCTATGAAGCCAGGACTTACGTGCGGTTGCGGCGGCACTCGGGGCCGCCGCAGGCGCTGCAGCCTGTCCTGGCTCCGGGAACGCGGCCCACCCCCCCGCATTCGCCGCAGGCGCAGCAGCGGGTACTGGGGCCGCTGTCGTATTCGAAGTAGGGGCCTTGGGCGGAGAGTCCGCCAGGCTGAGAAGGTCCATAAGCGCGGGGGCGGACTCCACTTTTGGGGGGGGCGCGGTCGAGGTGGCAACGCGGGGGGCGGGGACAGCGGCGGCAGGCGAGGCAGCGGCGCGAGGGAGCGGGACCCTAGGGGAAACAGAACGGAGGTTGTGAGCAGAATGGAATCTGGCGATTCTGACCACAGAAAAAATGCGGGATTCTACCCCTTAAAAGAAAAACAGGTTGGGAAGAGACAACATGAGGTCAAATGCTACAATGTCCAGTATCTTATATTGCTTCCAGTCTGCAAAAGGCGACCAAGAGCTGGTCATCCTCTAAAAACGATATGAGACTCCAATGATTTAGAGTAGTGACCTGAGCGTGATTAAGATGATACAAAGCAAACCGTGAGGATTAGTAGGATGGACGACAAGACACATCACGAGCAAACTCCTAGCCAGCTGCATAGTCCAAAAATTGCAACTCGGTTCTTGCCACGACTGGCGGCCAAATAGAGTCTGTCATCAAGGAGAAGAAGCTGTGTTATGACTAAATGCGTTCTGTCTTACTTGACTGCCATAGTTGGTCTTGCAGGCGCCGCTTGTGACGGCCCTGCGCCCCCTCTGCGCTCCTCATGCTGGGGAGGTCTGGAGGCGGGCCCGTGATCCGAGTTGTAGCCTCCTTCGTGCCGGGAGGCGGGCCGGTCCTCCTTCGAGCGGCGGCGCTCTCGCGCAACGAAGGCCTTCCGTTCATACCTGACATCAATTGCTCACTCGACTCAGCAATATGTGCGCCATGATGCCAGAACCAAAGAGCAAGGAATTGCAAGCTTTCGTGCAACCCTCAACATCCTTGAGACTAGTACCGACCTCTGATGTGTTTGAATGATGCTCACAATTTCACCATGCTTGCAAAGTAGGGGAAGACGACGGGTTGACAGAGACCACAGGTACCTCAGGTTCAGGAACCAGGCTCTTTGCGTTGGGTACCTTGTCAAGCCCTTTTGCTTACGATTCACAATTGAGGCCACATTCGATTCTCAATCAATAATCATGCAGGCACGCAAGGCCCAAACCAACCAGCCTGCCAGAGCAAAGTACAAGCGTCTCGACCAACGGACCGAGCTGCACGCTTCTTGTGGCAACTTACTTGGCACGAATGAAGCTCTCTACAGCCGGCCGGTCCTGCTCGCTGGGCCTCTTGAAGTTACTCGGCAATTCCGCCTCCCAATACTCGTTCGCTTTCTGGTTCCCCATCGCTGGAAAGCGGGAATGATGTAAGTCAGTCCTTTGTCGTCTTCATATGCCTGCTCATTGAGGGCGTAAATCGCTCAGCGGGGACTCGCGACCCCGAGCCACCACCATCACTACTGGATTGGTAGAAGATCCTTGCGACCTAGGAGCGAGAATGCAATCCTGAACCCATCTGTTGTCGATATAAATCCAGATCTGACTTCCAGACCTGACTTCTATATGCACCATACGCGTCCATGAAATGAGCACTTTTGCAGGGGCGCCGAATCCCATGCCTACTGTTGGCCAATTTTTGCTTGAGGACTCTGTTGGCAACCATCACAGGACTCTGGAGACTTCTGATGGACTTACACTGAATGAATGCAACTTGATCGGGCAGCCATGTGTCCAACGTCGCAGAGCGGACCTGCATGACCAAAGAAGCACCACATTTTTGGGACAATCCTATTGATCCTTGAGACAATTGTTGGTACGGAAGATGATGCTCCTTGTCCTTCTAAGAATTTCAATCCTGTAACCTCTCAACATTGATGAGGTCGGTTCAGAGAACGGGAGTGCGATCCGAAAGGGCTTGCTCTAGACTACAGATCCTTGAGTTGACTTTGCGCTCCAAGCGTTACAAATGATTCCAATATTTTTGCTCACCTGCGAAATGTGGACTCCCAGGCTCCGATGAATGCCAGAGCACTGAATGCAAAGGAAAACCCCAAGGTTGACGCTGGCCCATCTTGGACCCCTGTTGGAGAATAAGCAACACTTAGAGGGTGTTCTGTCGGATGGTCGCAGAACCCTAAATGCCATTAGTGAGTTCCTCTTCTTGATGACTAAGTTTCGGGTCTCAAAACTTGACAGGGTTCTCAAAGTGTGTTGCCACCACAACCAACACAGGACTCCTGCATATCATGGTTCCTCAGAGTTGCTGCTGTTGGCATTCAATTGTAGATTTCCACTGTGGTCTGCTGAAATGAAAAGGTGAACCGGCATTGCCAATTGGTCTCACCAAATGAGCATCTTACATAATCTTCGATGCAAGCCTTTCGGAAATTGTCCTCACTTAACAAGACCTGCAAGACCACTGCCGCCTCTCTCCGTCCCCGAGAGGGATGCAACAAAACTGGGCACATGTGCATTCTCACCTGCTTCCACAATCGGCGCAGCACCGATTCTCAGGCTGCTTTAGGAGAGCATCAAGAATCTGCATGACGATTGTGACATGTGGTCATAAGGATGGAACCTCAGTGCAAGAGCCAGCACTCCAACCGCAGGCGTCAGCAATTCATCTTGCACCAATATTTGATAAACACTTGGATTCTTGACACAGCATTCCACAAGACTCTGGAGAACATTTGCATTCTCATGTCCTTCTGCCAAGGTCACATTGGAGGAACACCCCTACGATAACAACAAGCACAACCAATCTGAGGCAGGTATTACCTTCTTATGGCGCTCATGCTGCTCCTTTGTCACGGAGTTCTTATCGGCCACCATTTTCAGTGAATTGTCCCCTTTCCCTGTCAATCCGCTGGCATGCAAAGCGGACGGTTGAGGTTCCCCGCAAATCACACACGATCCTGGTCTAACAACCCAAACCCATGCAGCGGCACCAGCACAGACCCTTCTCAGGTACGGCACCAGAAGTTGAGAACCTTGGCCCGTTGTCCTCTTTGCTTCTTTCGCCTCTGTCCTGCCCTGCTGCGAAGACAAGAAATTTTAAGGAAGGCTCAGGTCCCTGGCACAGGGGTACGCAGCTAAGGAAGGCGCCGCACTCCCCTGATCAGAGCCAGTCAACCATGTCAAAGGCTACTGCATGGTACCGTACTCAAGCCCAGGCCCAGGGCCAGGGCCAAGGACACGATCTGCGCTGTAGCCTGTGCAGCACCACAGCAGGCTGCGGACTAGAGCGAGCTTCTTTTCTAGACCCAAAAACGTAAGTGCCCGGATCAAGCTTAAGGTTACGCCGGGGACTCACTGCTCACGCAAAAACTGTGGTTTTGACAGGACCGGTAAGCTTCTCCGGGCGGTGCCCAGGTTTGATTTTGCGTATAGGTACCTAGATTATGCTTCATAACCTATAAGGTATACCGTACCCCTGGTGAAAATTAGGGTTTGCCTGAATCAGCAAACATGCAGGCCCTCCAGCTATCCGTGGCGCATGGTGGCGTGTAGAAGAGCGAGTTGGTGGTGCTTCTAAGTTCCTCAATTGTGTGCCAAAATGGGTTCCTACGACGAGAGGCTGTACACCTCAGCTCCCAGCACGGCCCCTGCGCCTGGCGGGATCCGCACGGATCAATCCTTTGCCCTCTTCATGCTGTTCAACATACCCGTGCGCGTCTCCTACTTCTTCCCAATTGTCATAGTCCTTGCAGTTCTTGACGGGCTGAGCGAGGGCTGGATGTCAATTCTCTGGTATGTCACGTTGTTTGGTCCGCTCCTCTTTGGCACCGTTTTGGTACACGAGTTTGGGCACTCTTTGGCATGCCTCAAGCTGGCCAACGGCCATGTCGACCAGATCCTTCTCTGGCCGCTGGGGGGTCTAGCGTACTGCGGGCATGGTGGGTCTCCAATCGACGACTTTAAGGTGAGTTGACTGGCTTCCTTGTGAAAAGACTGTTCTGCTTCAGAATAGGAAGCCATTGCTTTTTCCATTTCAAAGATGATGCTAGCTGGAATAAGCATTACAACATAGACACATCAGTGGGGGAGCTCCTGAAAAGTAGTGAAATGAAGCAACAGATGATGAAGTTTCGACATGCTGCCAGCATGCGATGGCTTGGCCATCCATGTCAGCTAAGGTATTGGTATGGCTGGTTCGTCTGCTTTTTTCTTTTTGCTCCACCGGAATTCCCTCCAACTCAAGCCAGGTGATCTCCTCTTCTAGGTTGCCATATGCGGGCCTCTTACGCACATACCGCAGACAGCGATCTGGCTGGCCATCCTTGCAATCTCCCGGCCGGACGACGTGTCGCTGAACGTGTATGCTCCGGTGGGGGACCATTTCTGGACAAACTTAGTGGCGGCAGCCATCATGTGAGCTATTCCTTGCTTTCCTCCCCCCTTCTAACTCCGCTTGTTGGGTTCATTGTCCTCCACATTCGCTGTTTGACACCCTGAAGGAGACTTCAAACAGCCTTCAAACATGGGTTTGGTTCTCTGCAATTGTTTCGTGTGCCTTGCTTGGGACGCCCACATTTGCAGACGTGGAGATTATCAAAGGCAATACAGATCACCGGCATCTGCACGCAGGTTTCTTCAGATTCGTTGTGCGGGCAATTTCGCACATGTATCAGTTTCCTTGTGGTTGCTCTGACTTCTAACCACTAGGATTGGACAACTCACACTCTGCGTATGAGAGTCGAAAAAGAAAGTCTTTCTTGGCAAGAAAAGGAATCTTTAGACGTGCCGAGACTTAGTTCGATTTGTCGCTGCAGGGTCAATATTGCGCTCTTCTGCTTCAATCTGCTGCTTCCTGCCTACCCACTTGACGGTGGCCGAATCTTGGCCGACTTGTTACTCTCATGTGGAGTCTCTTCGAAGGTTGCTGCGATCGTCACACTTTGCATAGCCACTCCTATCGCCGTCTTGATCGTCATGTATGGAATCTATAATGTTGCTATCATGACGATAGCCGTTGGAGTCTGGGTCCTCTTCCAGAACTTCAGCCTTGCAGTGCTTGTCCGGAATGGACAAGTCGACCAACATCCTCTGTTCAGAGGAGTACAAAGTGGCACAGTCAATCAAGTCGACTTACCACCCATTTAGAGATGTAGCGATCGAGCAATTGCCGACCTTGTACAAACTGACTGATGAAGAACTTTCAGGTGTTCAATGCTTCTCTGTCAAACGGTCGACCTGTTGTGCTGCAAGTCGATGCAAAGCATGGTGCATCTCAAATGAAAATCTCGTTTTTGACCTCAAGCAAGTCCTCGCGAAGTGAATGGCGAGTCAGGCTCATTGACGGCACTGTACCATCTGAAAGGCTTCCAATGCACGTGAGTCTGATATGATACATGGGCCCTTCAAAAGTTTGAGGGGCGGCAGCCCAATGCAAGGTTTATAAGCGTTTTAACGCTTAACCAAGCACGTACCACGATGTTCACTAGCTCAGATGATTTTGTATACAGCAGCAACATATGACGAATGGTCAAAGGCCGCATATAGCTGATGGAACTTGATGATATCAGATCTCGATATTAAGTGGACATCATGGGCAGCCTCGGTTGGTATTAGCTGAGCTATAGCTCAGCTATATAGCTGCACTTTGACAATGCACTCATGTGCATTTCAAGTATACCTTCGAGTACTACATGAGTCCCTTGGCTGCCGTGCCATGCAATTGTTCGTTCATGCTGGCAACGTACGCACATGTTCCTATGCGACCCATGCATCATGAGCTAGATTGTGCACGTCATGACCGTCGGCACCGGCACACGGCACTGGTGAATCTTAAAACATTAGTATATGGCGGGTCTCATCTGCATGACCCTTAAGGATTCCATGGCCCTCATGCATACAAAGTAACCAACATACTGCGCAGCATTGCTATGGGGCACGCATGAATGCAGCTTGCCAGTTCAACCCGGCCATCGCCCCAATTGCTGTTCGAGCAAAGTACGACACATGCCAACGCCTCCAGGCGCGGATCTGAGTTTGATTGAGTCAACTGACACCACAGTACCATGCAAGCTGAGTCCTTGGATGAGCCAGGCAATACCAAACCAACTTCGGCCGTACTAAAAGTAAACGACATCTGGAGGACGTCGTGATATTCTACAATCCGCATAGTTGCCCGCTTCGCAAACGGACCTAAGACACGCCCGTCTTTGCTACCTGTACAACTTCACAACCGCGACTCGATCCTCCCAGCGCAAAGTTACA
Source organism: Klebsormidium nitens (assembly GCA_000708835.1). Taxonomy (NCBI): domain Eukaryota; kingdom Viridiplantae; phylum Streptophyta; class Klebsormidiophyceae; order Klebsormidiales; family Klebsormidiaceae; genus Klebsormidium; species Klebsormidium nitens. The sequence continues at coordinate 129,120 of DF237081.1, read as the reverse complement.
GAGCCTTGCTTTTACTCAACTGGATGTGAATCGCAACACAGATTTCTAAGATCCTACTCACTCCACTTACACGACTCAACTATCTCTTTACTTCTCGCCCTCTTCAAGCAGAATTTAAGACATGGCTCAGTCCTCAGCTAGGACGTCCCCACGATAAGCACACTTGACTATCAGCGCGGCCCCACTTTGCTATACCACTCGGTACTCGACTATGCGCTAAGAGTAGCAGGTGCAGACGCTAAGGAAGCTAATGACCGTTCCGCTTCCAGGATATCGAAGTCGGCACTCCCCAGCAAATTCGCACCTCCTTCTTCAATGATCATGTCCTGGACAGAGCAAGCAAGAGTTTGTGTTATCCATGCAACCGGTATACCCATACCTCATCAGACGTCAGTGTTTGTTCTTTGTCGCCTCGTCATCTCGGCATGTGTTGTTTCAGGACTGCGAGCTTCCGCAAATACGTAAAGCCTTCCCAACCATGTGAGCCTCCCCGTGCTGCCACACAAAATGGTCCACAGTCCACTAATGGCTACACACTTCGTGAACAGCAGGCACGAAGGGAGAGGAAAACCGCAAAAGGCGACAGGAAAGCTGCCAACTACTGTGCACAAGGTGACTCGCCAAATGCCCCCGATTCAACGGACCAGCTGGTGGACGCAACAAGCGAACCTTCTGGAAGCGCAGAGAGACCTTTCCAAGAAGACCTTTCTGCACACGGCAACGCTTACCTCATCGAAGTCGCTGCTGTCGTCCTCCTCTTCCAGCGCCTTCTTCGCCTCTGCCAGGCCCGGCACTTCGTCGTTCTTGGCGAAACGGCCCCGAATCCGGGGCCGGCTGTCCGCTAACGTCTTTCGGCAGACGTACTGCACAGTCAGCAACGGACTTCGTGTCAGCGCCTAAGAAGCCACGAGCTCCTCGCAGACAGAGCAGCAACTTTACTGGTAGAGTAAGAATACCAATCCCCTTCGAGAGAAGCGAAGAGGCGCTTCTCAAAGCGCATTAAACGGAGTTACTCTCGGCAGCGCCCTCAATTTTGGCTCACTTCCTGCCGGAAGCAATCTCAAGATTTGAAATAAAGTGTTTGGTGAGATTAAAACGTGGGGTCGAAAGGAAAATCTGGGTGAACATTCCAGGCACGTGGTTTTCGCGGCACTCGTTATGCCAACAGCGATGAGAGTGAGTGACGTCGGCCAGAAATGTGTTCAGCAGTGCGTACCCGTTACGCGACTTGGGCCAGAGCAAACCCTATCAGTACAACACTGAGCAGTCCAAACCCTCATTTGAGAACTACGATCATGATGCACCTCTAGACCTCAATGAATCGACATACCCCAACCAACGTACCTTGATCTTTTTATTGTAGTTGCGCTCGTTCCGCTTTTGCCTGTACCGTTGGATGCGCATCTTTCGCTCCTCAATCGTGTACCGCCCCACCTTGAAGTCGTCGTAATGCAACCCCGTTGTCGCATCCCCGTTCTGAGCGGGCCGGTTCCACGACTGAAGAAGCAGAATGTTCCAACATTTCAGACAGACCCTTGAAAGATAGAATTCTGACTTTCAGCGGGGGCAGTGGTAGGATTGCTGATGTGGAGAGTTTCGAGATGTTACGTTGACATTGTGGCTGTTCATTTTTCCTGTTTCGTACTCTAATCAGGCCACTTCATCATTCGAAAGAGCTATTTTGTCCAGAATGGCTATCACACACAACAGTATCTAGCTAGACGATGTCAGGAGACGAGGAGTTGCTTCGAATTAAGTTGCAAGCACAAGGACCGACCTGGATGTCCCCAGTACTTTGCACCCGTCTCATCCCCGCAGCACCTATGGCGCTTGGTTGCCGCACTGGCATGCCCCCGAGCCCCTGGTTGGGAATCTGGTATGGGGCAGACGTGTCGAGCCTGCAAGTCGCGGAAATTGTTGCATGTTACACAGAATTACATTAGATGGGAAGAGCGGAGCAATGAAGGTGAAGAGGGCAATAATTGACAAAGCGTCTGGCAGAGTAGCACATAGCGCAAGTACCCAACCAACAGAAGGACCCATTCCCTCCGTCTGAGTTTTTCTGGAAGCCTGGATTTTCACAGGAAACTTTGGAATAGCGACAAATCAACAGTCTACTCAACCACACAACCTGCCGAATGGAGAGACGTACAGGACAGCGATCAGTCCCGTCATGTTCAGGCATACCCGACTGCGCGCTCCACAACTCAACCATTACGAGCTGGAAGTTGACATCATGTTTAGCCACAATAACCAGCAGGCCGACATTGGCGACTATTTCACCTGCCCAAGGAATACCCTGACGTCCAAGAAAGAAAAGGGCAACAATGTAGTCGGACAAAAGCAAGCAACCGAATTCCATCAAGGTCTGCTTACTGCTGCATGCGGGAGGCGTCCACCATCGGCGCCCCCCCCGCCATTTGTAGCTGCCCGAGGGAGTGGCTCGACTGGCTCCGCTGAAGGGCCGACATCCCGTGACCCCCTCGTTGCTGCATGGGGGGTAACGGCCGCAGCACATCCCCGTTCGCATCTACCTGCGCCAGCAAGTCTTCCGACGCCACCCTGGGAAAGCCCGGGTTACCCCCCTGAATGTATTGCACGGGCATGTAGACCGCGTGCGATGTCGGCAGGGGGGGACGCGCGTGCTGGTCAGGAACAGTCGGCGAGCGGGGGGGCTTCTTGTCTCCCGGAGGTGAAGCCCTCCCCGAGTTGGTGTCCCCCCCTGAGTGCGTCCGGCCCCCCGGCTTCATTCTAGGGGAGGCGAGGCCTTCTTCTGTTTTGACGCGGGGGTGGGGGGAGCGAGGAGTCATGGGACCACTAACCCTAGGAGAGACGGGGGCCGTGACATGCAGGGGGGCGAGGGGCGACTGGAGAGGGGGTGGGTTCAGCTGCATCGACGTCGGGTTCAGGTGCACTGGGGTGGGGCTCATCTGAAGCGGGGTCGCGCCCGGGGGGCCCATGGGTGCGTAATACTTCCCGTTGAGGGCTTGGTCTACGGGAATGGGGGCAACCGCCGAGTGATACGCCACCCCCCCGGGGAGCGATTGCAACTGCACCGGATGAGGCATCGCATACATTACGGGGGGGGCACCTGTGCGAGGGGGGAGCATGTACGGAGGCCCTGGACGGGGGGGGGCGAGGAACACGATGTGCTGGGGGGGTTGACCCTGCGCATACAGAAACTGCGCTTGCTGCAGGGTTTGGAGTTGTTGCTGCTGCGCTTGGAGCTGCCTCGCTTGCGCCTGCAACAACTCCTGTTGCTGCTGGTATTGCATGTGCTGGTTCTCGAGCGCCATCCTGTCAAACTGCTCCATTGTGGCCGCCGTCGTGCTGGGGGGGTGCGGGTCCTGCTGAACGTACCCCCCCATTGGGGCCATCCCGGGGTACTGGAACATTGGCCCACTGCTCATCGGCATCATGCCGTTCCCATACAGGGGGGGCATCTCTTGCTTGGGTCCTGCGCCCCCTTGAGGATTACTCTCCGGATTTGACCTCCCGGAGTGCGAAGACTTGCTCTCCACCTCTAGTTCTTCATGGTGGCCGAGACTCTGGAGGAAGTGGTCCTCCTCCAGGTTTAGGGGGTCACTTACAAGGCCGCCATAGTTTCCAACAGGAGCCTGCAAAGAAGAAACCCAGTCAGGGATATTCTAGCTTCTGGCACAGTCATCCTCTTTGGATTTGAGGATGGACCCTGCGTCAAATTTACCCCTTGTGAGGCCTTTTTAGGAGAAAGGTTCCAAGGTAAAGTGTATAGGCAGGCAGCCATGTGAAATGGATTCAACAAAGGGGGATGGCTATGCACGTTTTGGTTCCTCCCCTAGGCCATGGCGAAGCTCAGAGAAAGTACGGCACTTCTAAACGAAAAGTCTCCAAAGACCTCGGTGGTTGGGGCTTTCCGATGGCAATCTATTTCCGGGCATTTTGTAAACAGCCAGAAGCTCTGCCAGAAAATTTTCCCTCAAAACCTCCACATTAAGCGAGTGTACCAGACTACCGTGTGCCACAACCTGCTATGGCTTGCAGGACATGCAGCTCAACATGGGGCATCGACCTGGCAGCGAGGACCTGGCAAGCTTCTCTTTGAAGCAAGTACCATGCATATTCAAGTCACCACGCAAAATTTCCTTCTTACGCGGTACATGTGCGGAAGTCTTCAAGTAGGATAATTGACCTGGCTGAAGGTTCCCTAAATGAGATAGAGTTGTCAAAGCTTCCGAAGCAGGCCTTTCTGCTGCAACCGAAGTTTGCTGGTATATTGACACTTGTGACAGCATTCTGACTGCCAGGCTTTTGCAACATTCCAAAGCACTGGCCTGACCATGGTAAAATTGCGATTGTGAAATTCTACTCTTCCGACAGGCCAGGCAACAGGGAGAAGGCGACTGGTCATTGCAATTCAAAGGAACGATTTTCAGGACATTGCAGAGCAAGTGCAAGGAAGCAACACGCTTCTGCTTCTGAAGGTCACAGCATTGACCAGATAGTTATCCTGCTTCTTCAGGCACACCGAGTCTGGAGAAGCTAGTCACAAGCAACATAATTTACCTGAGAAACCTCCATGAGGCATTGCATGCTTCCAAATAACGAGCCTCTGAATAAGCCAAGCTCAGAACAAGTTTCGTACAGAATGAACATAAATGTTTTTGAATTTTTTTAAAAGTGTTCTGTCTATGCACACACATGTTGCCCCAGAAACTCAGTATCTCACTAGCTGCCACAGGACCCTACAAACTTCAATATCTCACTAGCTGCCACAGGACCCTACATAAGTGTCTGCATGAAAATGCATGAAAGGGCATTGGTAAACTGAATCCTCCCACGCAAATTGCTCAGAATTACCAGAGTGCCTCACCCTGAGAGAATAGAGCTGCAAGAAGCCACACCATGACAGATGTCTGAGCAGATACTAGGGGCAGTTGTTGAGGCTCCTCACCTGCGAATGCTCGCTGAGTCCAGATGTTGCAGGCCCAAAAATATCCTTGTCAAAGTCAGCTTCGTTGAACCCCACGTTTTCATGGTTCAACTCTGAGAAGTAGTCTGGCTGTGGGAACAGCAAGTCCCCCTCGATAGACATTTTCTGCTCCAGGCCGTGGCCTTTCAACCCCCTTTTAGAGTTCTTACTTTTCAGTGCCCTATGGTTTGCCTAGGGTGAGCTTGCTGGCATCAAGACACGAGCTCGCTCCTTGTCACATAAGCAATCCTACTGAAATGACTTATGATGCCTTCCTCCTTGCTGTTCCTAATACTGCTTTATTTTTCAGGCCTGCTAATGACAATTCAAAGTCTCCCGTGAGTGCACTGCACCATGGGGCTGCTAGTAGTAGTAACAAGGCAACCTGCAGCCGGCAAACAGCAAACTCAAGGACCTGCAAATTGACCCTGTTTCTAAGGAGTGAAGCTGTGGAACTCTACAATAGACAGCATCCAACGGGTTGCTCACGTGCGCTTTGCAAGGCTCCCCCAACCAAACAAGAGCTGAAAACAACTCAATTCTCCTGCTGGACCCAGTATGATCATTCCAGCGGTAGTCCACGGGCGCACAGCCTTTGACTTTCACAACTCAATACCAGGAAACAACTCTGAAGTCTTGGCATCACCCCTAACCGGGATGACCTTCCCGAATAGCTACCCCTCACAAAGAAAAGAAGGCGGAGCAGCAAAACAATTGCCCCTCAGAGTCGGACCTACAAAACGCATTTGAGCATTGCAATGGCGCCCAACTCCATCATCCATGCTTGCAGGCTTGTCCTCCTCCTTCTCAGGCTTCTGTTGAGCTTCCGTCACGTCAAGTTGTTTGTGCAGGCCTTGCTGACGGGCCTACCAAGTAGAGTACTCTTCTCGCATGGTACAGCTTTCAACATGAGTTCGTCAACATCGACGGCTCAAGTTGCGGTTACTTCTTCAGTCCGATCACGAAGTTCGAACGTGGAGCATGGAGTGCAGAAAGTTTTGGTCGATAGCAAACAAATGTCCTCCCGGTCTCGTTACACCTCCACAATAGCTCGCATGCCCAGCTCTGTTTTGTGTTCAGCTAGACTCAGAGTCAGAGCTTAGCCTGTGCTGGGCCGTCTTTCTTCTGCCATTTTCGCTCAGAACAACGCATCGAAGCCTCAATTTCAACCGAAAATGCGACTCCTCTAGTGGTAGTGGAGTCACCTTTCCAGCAGCCACATTGGCAGCTGCTTCTGTCCTTTTCAGCATGGTCAATGGAAGGCGGTCAAAATGGAAAGTGCTGGCGGTCTTGAGTGGGCCGCCGCCAGCAGATCAACTAGAAGGTGAGTTGAAGGTCAGTTGAAAGCCGCTGGTTGTATGCTGGTTATTTGCTCACTGCTTGCTGTAATGTAATGTGACTCTTGAGTGGGGTGGTGTAAAAGTAATTGTACTTTGTTGCTGTCAATTGATTGGTGGCACAATCTTCCATCATATGGATTTTCCAGAAAGTAGTCAATCTGGCTAAGCAAGATTCTTTTTGATCAATGCACAATGATCTTACAACAAGTTGCTGAATTTAGAACATTTTGCGTGCAAAGTACTTGAACCAAGGAACAGCAGGATTCATTCAAACGTGTGAAAATGTGTCTGCCTTTCAAAGGAGTTTGCTATGACAATTGAGCCTGTCACCTGCTGAAGAAAGTTGTCCTGCTCTAAAGCTAAGAACATCTTTTCACCTTTCTTTTGATACCTCCTGGATTGCTTTACGGTCAATATACTGTGAAGCCTTTCGACCAGCTTGTACAAACTGAAGGGAAGGGACAGATCACATGGGGCTTCACATGGCCTCCAAAAGCATCACAGAGTCTTGATTTCACTGATGAGCACATAGGTCAAAACTTAACCCCAGACTAATGTCATCTTTGCCTGCAGTTGGTCCCTCTCCGGCCTCCAGCAATCCAGCCGGATCGTCCTTCAGCCCAGCCGACTTCATCCGCTCCTTTCCAGGGCTCCAGGAGCTGCAGGGAGGGGAAGCAGAGGTGAGTTAAGTAAGCCAGAGGCTAGTGGGAATAGTCAGTGGAAGCTGAACCCCGCCTAATTAGTTAGTGGCGAGGCGTCCTCCGTCCAATGATGAGGGTCAGATTCGTGTTGGGAAATATTTTAAAAAGAGAGGCAGCACGTTTTTTGAAAAGCAACACCCTGTTGAATGCTGCTTATCCATTGTGAACAACATATTTGTTGCCACTTTCCCCGATCACCCCCTGCTTATGTGGTTTGGCTTTGCACCGTGTTGGTTGACGGATGACAGAGCTTCGCTTAATTTATAATGAGCAGAAAGACCTGAGCAATGTGGTCTTGCATGAAAAAGTCTCGTAAGAAGGGTCTGGCAGAGTCTGCGTAACTTCGCAAACCACTTCCTTAACCCTGTTTTCCCCTCCCATTTGACCTTGTCCTGCTAAGATAACAATCCGGAATAAGATCTGGTCCGGATTCGAACGTCTCTATAAAGGAGACCAAACGCTTGACTCTTCTCACAGGTCCAGTTCATCGAGCGACCAACATTGCAGATGCTCCAAAACATCGTTCAAGCCATGCAGCCCAACCTAGTTTTCTTCAGCCATCGGGACTCCCCCTGGGGTACCGAACCCATCGTCACACTTTCCAACGAAGCGAGTGTCACGGGTCTGCTGATGTTGGGAGACGCACAGCCTCCTTCCTCTGAGAATCTGGCTGAGATATTTTCGGTCCACTTCCCGGATTTGGTAAGTCAACCGTTGGTTGACTCGTCAGTTACCAGATAGATGGCCACCGTTGGATGCTGTGATCTTTCTTGAGAGTCTCGAAGTGCTGATGAGCTTTCTGTTTGATGGACTGTGGAACTTCTTCCCTAAGGATGTTGAACATTCGCCAACTTGAGGTGCTTGAGCTCTAAGAGATACATACCTGGTGGGTCGGAATACTTCAATTCCGAGCGGAAAAGCTTTTTGAGCTCCGGGTAGAGTTTCCAATAATACAATTTTGGACGCCTATGAACGAGTTCGCCTTCGGTGGTGGCAAGGGGTGAAAGCTCATCGGCGACTTCTGACCGAATGAGAAAGCTTCACGTTGGATCACGAAGTACAGGGCTCATCGGCGGGAATAAAAGTCTATTCGAGCACCTTCGGATCGAAAAAGAAGGCTGGAGGACTAAGCAGAAGCCAGTTAATGAAAATAGATTTTGTGTCTGCAGGTTTTGGCGAACGTCGTCCTCACACCCAAGCACGCAGAACTGATGCGGAGCAAAGTGAGTCCCTCTAACCGGGGCCAGGCCTGCGTCGTAGACCCGTCGCTTGTTCTTTCGGCTAGAAAACGGCTCGTAACAAGCTTGTTTCGGCACCAAACCTCAATGTACGTCCGATCTGAGAGTTCTCATTCCATCATATTTCAATGGACCGATATGGGAGCCATGCTTCTCGAGACTCTGCCTCAAGGCTACCAGTTGGAAACCTTTTATTACAGGCTATGCCGGCATTGAACACTTGGTTCACGACGGATCTTTAACAACCGGGCTGATCGCCAGAAGGTTCTTTGAGAAAGGCCGGTGAGGAGCTAAGCGATTCGGAATTTGATCTTGTTCGGGCGAGATACGCGATCAAAGCGTTTGCGGGGACACTTCAACGACTCTCTGGTTCGTGCCGTCATCCGGTATTGTCACCGGATGTCTTTTTTTGCGCCGCTTTTCTCCCTTGCTATGATCGCTGAAGACACCGGCGGTTGCCCTGTCTCCCGAGAACATCAGCCTTCAAACTGAGTCATGTCCGCTCCGCTGTTTCTTTCTTGCAGGGGGTCCAGCACGTTATCTACTGGCCAACCCATTCCGCCCCCCCGGCTGCGGCCCAGTTCTTCACCGCCCTTTTCTCCTGCCTCCGGAACCCTTCCGTCTCCCCTCACGACGCCTTCCGCCTGGCGGAATCCGCCCACCGGATCCACTGCTCCACCCCCCTTCCGCGCCCCTCCATCTCCGGCATTCCGCCCCCTCGTTCCGTTTCCTGCTCGCTCGAGCTCCAGCAACGGATTCCGCCCAACGGAACCCTCAGCGCGTCCGTCCTCTTCAAGCTGCACCAAGAGCTGCGGCTGTTGCTCTTTGGCGCGCCGGCGGTTTTGGAGCCGCCGAAAACGCAGGCCCTCGGCGAGGGTTTAAGGGTTTTGCTCGCGGCTGAGGTGCGGGGTTTGAGGCTAACCCAGCACGCGGTTGGGGGGGCGCCAAATCAGGAGGTCGCGGCGATCGGGGCAAGAAACGGGGCGACGTTCGCGCGGTGTGAGCTTTGCACGGGAAGCGGCGCGAGGCTGGCCGTGACGGCGGTCGGACGGGCGGAAGCGTTTGAGGATCGAGAGGTGAGCGGGAGGGGCCTCGCGAAGGGCGGGTATGGATATAAAGAAGCAGAAAGTCGGTCAGTTTCTGACTTTGGGACTATTTAGGCGTAGAGAGAAGAGATGGGCTTCCAACCGCAGCGGATGATGAGGCTTCCAACGGCTCTCTTGTGCCTAGATTTACGCTGCTACAGCCGTTCCGGAGGTTGCCATGCGCAGACTTGGCAACCCATCTTCGGTCTCCTGAGTTTAGGAACATGACCCTTGATTCAGAAGCTTTGCTTCGCAACGATCATACCTCCCCTCCCTGCCGCGATCTTCGTGTTTTCCGACGTGTGCCGATACCGGCGTGGATATGTCTAGTTCTAGTCACAAAGTCGGGGCGGGTAAAGTACCCCTCCAAGCTTTGCAGCTTCAGACATCCAGTATACGAAGCATCCTCCGTTTCCTATTTAGAAGTAGCCAAAGTTTTTAGCTCGGTTTACTGACAAAGTCAGTACCGAGCTGTCGCAATCGCGGGGTTTCAGAAAAGGGGGAAGTGGCGATGCAGACTGGATCACTCTATTAAGCCCGGTTCGGCCCGTCGAACGTAGAATTCAGTGATTCACGGTCTGATTTTGCAGACCCCCATTTTCGACGGGTTTTGAGGTTCGATGCTTCGCAAAACTTTTTTCTAGGGGTTAAACCCTGAACTCTGCACGTGCCTGTCGGGTCTGCATCGCCCGACTACCGACAGAGCCGCGCGGCCGGCCGTTCTCTGAATCGCGCCCGCCAGAAAGTCGTAACGGGGATAAGCTTTAGATTTATCATAGCTTATCAGGAGCACACGCAATCTGACGTACGTATTTGATGCTCGCACGATCGATTATACAATTATTTGCGGTGGATGGCTATAGTACGTATAAAGCGTATGTTTGCAGGTCTTATACGGTAAACTATTTTCATTCGTCTGAAGTGGCTTTCTATACTATTTGTATGATTCAGCTGTTTTCGAATGGATTGAAATTTGAAATGATATCGCCTCATCGTAAACCGAGCGATTGCAGCATTTTGCTGCCTACATTTTTTTAAAACATTCGCCCCAACCCACTTCGCAAATACCAAGAGGATGACCTCTTTGACTTGTCTCTCCCTCGGACGCTCCAAAGAGCCTCATTTTTATAAGCTATTCTCACAGCACAACACCTCCAAAAGCGGATGGCATTGAAGCAGACGAGTTGCGTATCAAGTAACCGTGACTCCGGGAGTTCTCGCAACAAAGCTTTGGAAGCTGGATTCGACACAGAGAACCTTGTCTTCACCTCCCCGTGCAGGTCTTAGAGTATCACCTCAAGCGACATCTCTTCGACCAGTCCGCCCTCCAGACCCTCCCTAAAGCCCCCAGCCTCCTCCCCGCTCGTCGCACGACAACCATCGCTTCCGGAGGTCCCACGTGCGAAGTCTTTATTACCCTCCCCGACTGGGGCAAGGATCTGCTCATCCAGCTGGCAGCTGACGTCAGCTACCGGCCCCTCGCGGCGCTCGGGCTAGCGGGCGTCGGCGGTTTCGCGGTCGCCGCATTTACTGCCGCCGACGGGGAGCGGTTGTCCGGATTGGGGTTAGAAATTAGAGCGGGTTCGCCCGCAGGAGCCGAGCTGGCAAACGGGGGGGTAAATGACGGGCTTGTTGTGCCCCCCGGTCACGGCGGGGTGGCGAACGGGGGGGCGGATGGCGGGCTCGCCGGGACCCCCGGCAGCGGTAAAATTGAATTGGATTTGGTAGACGGAGGAGGGGTTGAAAAACGGCTTGGAGCAATGTTAGACGCGAAATCCGCGAAAAGGATACGAGAGGAAGAGTTGCGGGCGAATCTGCGGGCATGGAAGCGGGCTGCGGCGGCGAGCTTGGAAAGGGAGGCTCCAGTGGCACGGCCCGTCTTGCAAAGGTGAGGCAAGTCAGATTCCACTGACGGGTAAAGACGTCCTTGAGACAATCCGGCCCGTGGATTCCGGCTCATGGGAAACTTCTTGTGGGCGCTTGGTTGGACGTTTATTTTCTTCGGCCTTGATTCACAATCAATGAAGCTCCGCAAGGTTTCTGGTCGCGTGACGTTCGAAGACGAGGCCGTGAAGCGCAAACAAAAGAGGTGCGTATCTATCCTTTCCTGCCTGACCATTCCTGAGTGCTTTGAAAGAGTCTGCAAGATGAACGGATTGAACCATTCCTGAGTGCTTTGAAAGAGTCTGCAAGATGAACGTATTGAAGCGCAGACTTTGAGCCCTCACTTGAAGTCTCGACCACTACAGACTGTAAGATGGTGAGGCACGAGCCAGGCGACCCGCGTCTTTTACAGCTGACGGTCATTTGCACTCTTTTTCGTACAGATTTCGACAACGGGAAAGCATGGCGCCCGTGACACCAGATCAAGTAGCGCCGATCATCGGCGGGTCTGGCGCAGCTGGCGGTGTCATGTCTGTGTCGCCTCCGTTCGACCATCAAAGAGACACGAACGGGGGCGCTCCAACTTTGCTCCACGAACGCCCACCTCTGGAACAGAACGGGCCTTCAACATCTGATGACCAACCTATCTTAAATTTGATGCGCTCGCCACACTGAAGAACAGGGTCTGCGATTGGACCTGGACAAATTTCCGATACCTAAGTTATTTCAGACTAGGAGAGGCTAGAGGAGGATAAGCGGGCTTGTGAGACTTCATTCAATGGGTGCATGATCAACATTGTACCGTCCCGGTCTCACCGGCAGACTTTGCCCAATGGCTCTATGTGACTCAGGCCGTCAATAAACCGGAAGTTACCATCAACAGACAATTGTCTTACCAGTATTATGCTCAGAATGTGTCAAATTTTGCAGATTGCAGATTTTATGCATGGCTGCACTCAACCGCAGAGAATTCTGCATGGGCAGCTAGGCCGCTCGGAATTGCGCCATATATATTGTGAATCCTATAGCGACTCCGCGCTGGCAACTGGACACCTACTGAGTCATGGGTGTCGGCTAGATACATCATCATACATACATGCATGGCTCACGCACAATGAGGCACATGACTTGAAAGCATTTGCATTTGTACGTCATGACTTTGACAGATAGAGAGAGCGAGCACTGCATGCAGAGATCAAACACGTTATCTTGATCGACCAACCATATGTCGAGCTCGAAGCAGCAAATGCTGCGCTTGGAAAAACTTGTTTTCTGTAGAAACAGACTCATGTCTTGCATGTGAAGACTGGATGGATCTGTCAGACCTTTACGAATTGATGAATGAGGGCAGGCCTACATTCAACCTCTCACGAAAACAGAATTGAGGATACCTCTGCAATTCACCTGTTTGTGCTTGGAACTCAGGCAACACGAGGGACATTCCAGCAGCTAAGTGGTGCCAGGTGACGTTGTTCAAAGCTACAAAAACATGGACCCGCTATGCGCAGACTAGTTGAGCTTTGGGAGCGCGCTTTTTTGTGCGAAGAGACGCTTCTTGATCCAGAAGACCATCATGTCTGCTGACATAGCCTGAGGCTTCTCGCCATCGAAGAACGGTTCAATAGTGCTAGGCGGATAACCGTGGCTGGTTAACGAAAATCCTCGAGAGCCTGCATCGCATACAAAGCACGTTGAGCAGATTCAATAGAAAAACATGAAGAAAGAGTAGCCGTTGCCGGATCTCTGCTTTGTCTCACCACGCATAAGACCCTCTTCAAGAAGATATCAAAATCTTGTGCCTTATGTAGAGGAAGGAGCAGAGCACTTGGAGCAAGTCGAAACACGTAGGAAACACCACACACGCAAAAGTGTGCTTCTCAGAAACGGCTGCTCTGGGACCAACACTAAGGATAAGAGACCAGCCAGCAGCCCATTGGGCACCTTTTCGGGAGACGAGCGTTGGGATGACCATTCTTTTCTTCATCCTCAACCTATCAAGTCGAGTGACGGCCAGGGTTTTCTTTTAATAAGCCGCCGCTGAGGCTAGGTCGTGACGGTGTTGTCGGCTTACCTTCTATCTTGCCATCCGGAAAGAAGGCCCAGAAGCAGTACGGCACACCTCCGTTCACGAAACAGCCTCGGAGCTGCGTCAGGAGAAGCGTACTGTCACTCTTGCAGTTTCACCAGTATACCGGTTTCCGTTCGACCATTTTCGCAGACCCAAGCAAGTCGAATGTAGTTCTGATCTGGACTTCACAGAAGGCGCCATGTAGTGAACGCTTCCAGAGAAATCTTTTTGACGTTTTGGGCTGTGCTGGCCAAACGCTCAAGCATAGCAAACGCCTACCGCTAGGGCCTTTAAAGAAAGAACGTAGGCTGCACTCCACCTTGATTTGTTGTGAGCCCAGTTCATCAAATCACGCCGTTGGCATCCCTTCGAGCTGCCAGGACCCCCTTGGCTTATTCCAAAACAATTCAGACCTCAGCAGGCGCTTGGTATGACCAGGAAATGACATGGCTCTCGCCAGACAGAGGATTGCTGTTTCTAATGGACCAGAGCCAAAGCGCGAGCCACCGAGACACGTCTCGATGCTTGCAATTTCAGCCGTCCCTGAAATCTTAATGCAATATTATAGATAACACAACGGCACTTCAGCCAAGGAGACCCCCTCACCTCGTTGTTCTCCCACACGAGCTCGACGTCCGTCACGTTCTCCTTCTCTAGTTCCGCCGACAGCATAGGGACCACGTCCTCGTTCATCAACTCGTTGAGCGCCTTGGCGGGTGCCTTGCCCGCCTTCTTCCCGGCCACCTTGCCCTTTGCGGCGGGCTTGGCCTTTGGCGTCGGAGCGGCACCTGGTAAAAGAGAGACGCTGCAATGAGAAACACTACACCGTAGGTGGACTGCAAACGCAGAGGACGTTTCTTGGGTGACGGCTTTATGAGTTTTCTTCCCGGTCTTCCCGGCCGCCTTGCCCTTTGCGGCGGGCTTGGCCTTTGGCGTCGGAGTGGCACCTAGCAGAAAAAGGAGACGGTGACATGAGTAACAAGGAGGCACCTAGGTCGACTGCAAACGCAGAGAATGCAAAGATGCTTCTTGGGTGGCTAAACGAGCTTTGTTCCCGGCCGCCTTGCCCTTTGCGGCGGGCTTGACTCCCGGCGTTGGTGGGGCACCTGGCAAAGAGGAGACGCTGCAGTGAGAAATGAGGATGCATTGTAGGTCGACTGCAAACGCAGGGGATGCAAGTGTGCTTCTTAAGAAACGGCTAAACGGGTTTCTTCCCAGCCTTCAACGGGCTTGGCGTTCGGAGTCGGTGCAATATCTGGAAAAAGGAGAAGCAGAAACATGAAGCGTTGGCTGCTTTGCCTCCCGCAGCGGGCTTGGTCTTCTAAGTTGGTGCAACAGCTAGAGAGAAAGAGGCGCCTTATTGAGAACGAAGCTCACAGGGAAGAACAAAGCGGACCTCAACGCCAAGAATGAAGCCCGACGATCGCCAACCAAGAGGCAACTTGCATTCCCTGCTCACATGGTCCCCCCAAAAGAATCCTCGTTTTTTGACGTTGGTCAGGCACCCGGGAAAGACAGGTTGACTGCTCAAGATCTTACAGGTGCGAATCAAAACAATGTTGTCTTCTAGACAGGTTGTTGTCCCGCGATAATTCCTTACACAGGGTTATTGGAACGAACATGGTTTTGAGCCGGACTGGAGATGGCCTGCGGGGGAGATTGAGGTGACAGGAAGAGTGCACGCTAGTTACAACCAGCGCATGCTAGTTACAACCCAAAGTCATGTGTTGATGACCATACTTTCTGACCGAGTAGCGTTCCTTGCGCCCCTGTTTTCAGTGGAGACATCCCCAGTCTTTGCAATACCATTCATTCCTTGTCGGGCTTGGGCTCATACTGTGGTTGGCGTTGCGGCCTCAGGATGAGCCTCCGTCTGTTGTTCCACTCACAAATCTGGCGGAGCGTCTTTCGAACCAACGTAGGCCGCACTGGCGAAGTAAGCACTTACGCACTCTTCCTTCTCTAGCTTTCCCTGCCAAGCACTCGTTCATTCTCTAGCTTCTCGTGCAGAGCAAATCCATCCTTTAAGCTCCCGACAAAGACGCTCACCTGCGGTCGGCGCCCCGTTGTCAGCCTCCTTTGCGGCCGGGGCAGCCGCCTTAGCAGCTGGCTTTGCAGCGGGTTTCGCAGCGGGCTTGGGTGCGGGGGCAGTCTCGTCCTTCTCCTCTGCAGATGGAAAAACCAAAATAGTGAGGGGCGCGATTCTCAGCTGGTTGGAATGAATTGGGTTTAAGTCTGTGCATGCAATTAATAACCTCAGCAGACAGGGTAACACTTTTTATGGATTGAGTAGGTCCGCGAGTCGTTCCTACAAGCATTTTACATGAAGCGTGCAGACCGAAAAGAGTGACGCGATTTCGTTGGGACATGCAGGCCAAAGCAGTGCGCCAACCATTTTCCGAAGTGGAGTAATCTATCAAAAAGTCAAATCATTGCTGAAGACGATAGACAGCGACAATGACTCTGTGCCCCTTTCAAGACGAACCACAGACTGTGTGGGAATTATAGCTTGCTCACATCGCCAAAGCTATTGAGACTGTCAAAACAACGTCGTAACGCTCTCTACAACCTTACTAGCCAAGCACTCCTATGTCGAGTCTATGGACAGTATCACTTCATGTTTCCTACACCCACTACTGACTGCACACAATTTAGATTTGCAACAAAATCAGTGCACACAGCATAAGGTTGCCAATATTCAGACGCCACGCTCACCTGATGCTTTCTTCTTGTCATCGTTTCCCATAACCTTCGCGACCGTCTTCTCGATGGGCTCTGGCTTCTCTCCCGGGGGTGGCGCCTTCACTGCGATTGCCTGGAGTTCGTCGGGGGTGGGGGTGGAGGGTTGGTCTCCATTCTCGCCGCTTTGCTCACCTGGACCAATTGGGAACACTTCACCTTTGAAGGAAAGTCTGAAGTATGGAGGAGCACACAGAGTCTCCTCTTCCCAGCAGATGGCTAGCCAGCAGGAACAGGGCTGCCCGGAGCTGGAACAACTTCAAAGCATTATTTAAACAATGGAAATTTGCAGATAGGATTCTATTATCACAAGAATACGATGTCAGCCGTGACATCCACGCTGTTCTCCAGCAAGCCGTCCAAAAATGGACGATCTGACGACTTTCAAAAGTTGTATTTGATAGACGGAACCTAATGAGCCTGACTTTATCGAAGGCGCCGGAAACCGTTGGATGCGAGGACGTCGGCCAAGGTTGCGGCCGACTTTCTCATTGTGCTCAGTGAAACAATGTTGTGTTTCTCGCATGCGAGTGTCCCCCCTGTTAGGATGGCTGTAAAGGGGGGGTTGTTTACCCGCCAAGAGCAGCCCCTGGCTCGGCTAGTCACCCGTCTGTTTTGTCATTCCAAGTCCAGAGCTCAGCCAAGAGCCACCTTCAGTTGCTGTTTCCAAAGCAAAGCTTTGCATAGCCGCAATGTGCTGACTTAAGATTGACCCTCATTTAGCTTTCGAGGCTGCCCCTAGAAAGAAGAACTGAGGTGTCAAGGATTCAGATGATGCATCTATACAAACGTACACAACCATAGAACCCATCCAGCGTGGGACTATGCTTCCCGAAGCGAGAAACCATTCGGCAATACCGGACGTTTGTCGCTGCGGAGGCCCTGTTCCTATCACACTCAAAAAGCACGGTCTGAGGAGACAAAAAGAATTCGCAAAATCTGCTGCAGACACCGTAGTCTGTCTTTATCAGAAAAGAAACCTGCGGAGACGTACCCTCCACAACCACCTGGTTGTTCACCCCTCCAATGCCGTCCGGGACGGTGTCAACATCTTTCCGATGCTGCCACTCTCCGTCCACCAGAAATTTGTACTGGTGAGCGCCAGGTGGCAGCGTCTGGAAAGGCAACAGTGGAACTACAGTAAGGGTGGGAAATACAGGCGGGTCCCACTCTTCAAATTCAAGCGACAAAGGAGACAAAACGAACAAAGAATCATAACAGATAAAAGTTACTATTTGAACCTCTACGTTTGTGCATTGTGATTGCAGCGTCCGATTGAACGTCGTGAGGGAACCGTACAGAGCTCAGAAAAAGCTCTTGAATCTTGCTGTTTCAGACCGTGCTATATCTTCTCTGACGGTTCACTTGAGCAAAGCGTTGCAGCGGCGGCATTTCAACGTCACTTGCTATACAAATTGTACCTAACCCTTGCTTATCAATTGACATATGGACCAATCAAAACAGAGGCGTTTTGCTTACATTGCATTCTGTATGGGAAAACTAGGTTTGTAGGAAAGACCGCGCCTAGCAGCCTCAGAAAGTCCCCATTATAGCAAAAGACTTGATGGGGCATCTTGTTTTCTGTCCTCAAGGTGAGACCTTGTTAAGCCGGCCGGAGCCGTCTGCTTGTGTCTCAGAAACTGACCCGAGGATCACAATCTGTCTTCAAGTTTCAAAACATTTGCAGAAGCAAGCCGTGCGCAAGTAGTCTCTCACACCATCAAAATGCTGGGGCTCACATTGAAGGCAAACAGAGGGGGTAAAACACCAAAGTCCTTAGCATCTGTCTTTAGACCTAGGAGCATGAGGAAATGCAGCCTTCATGCTCACATATTTAACCTTGAACACCCCTTCGCCCGCCTTTTCAAGGGGCACCTTCTTGTCCCACTCCAGGAACGATCCCGTAAGCAGGACTTTGTCAGCATTTCCTCTCCACTCAAGCACAACCTCTGAACCATCTGCAGAGCACGCCACAAAGCTAAATGAAAACTCCGCAAGAGAGCGGGGAGGAGCTTTAAGAGGACCGGGATCAGTACCCGGAGGGCGCAGACGCCAGCCAAAAAGTTGGCGCGAGCAGAATTGTGAGCGGACGGATTAGTCATATTCAAACTGCCCACAAGCTCAAATCGATTGGCTAGGTCCCAGTATGTTCTGTACAAGTTTCCGCCATTGTTGGGTGCCATTTGACCAGTCCAATTGATTGCCCAAAATCTGCATTTTAGCTGGGAAAGTCAGACATAGGGCCACTTCCTCCTTGACACTGAGGGCTACACCGGGTGCGTTGACCCGAAAATGGGTGCAAATAGTTGCCAATAGGCCATATTAGACGCCTGCAAATTTTGGTGGACGCGCCCGCGGTGGAGCCCATACGTTATGCTCGCCACAGGACGTTACATATTCTGGCTGGGCGTCTGTCAGAATTCCTGCTCCAGCAGCATGCCTCTTCTTAGATGAGGCCCAGAGCAAATCACCTCAGAGGGGAGCTCACAGTAGCTCTCTCATCAGATGTGATCATGACCGTTTGGAACCCTTCGGACGAGGCTGAGTGTTTGGAAGCACTGTGATGGTTCATTGAACGTAGCGTTCACTGGAGACATCAGGGAGCAGCAAATTCTTGCCCCCTAATGCTCACGGAATGAAACAGCCTGATCTGACATGGTATCAAATGAGCGCTGTCCCTCTAGAAGGAAGGCAACTTCAAAACTCAATTGACTCCCTCGTTCATGCTGCACCCGCTGTACTGTGCTCCTTCAAACTCGTCCATGGGTTCCAAGAACCTCCCTCCCTTTGCGTTGGTTCGAGTAAGTCATACTACATTTGTAGGTTTTTGCATCTACCCAAAAGCCAAGCCAGTTGTTGAGCATACGTACAAAGAATCTTTGTTGCAATTTCAAATCAGCCACATCATTACCAAGACGCCCTGGAGGCCCAACAAACTCAATGACGCAGTTGGGATGGCATCTCATCCAACATTAGTGGATGAATGTGAACTACCCCAGTAGAAACTGAAAAGGTCTCGGCTCAGAAAGATGACAGAAATCATGTAAAATGCTACACTTACCCTTCGATGCAGCTACACACGTCCCTCTTGCGGATTCTTGCATTGTGCGCCTTGGCACAAAATCGGCAGCTCTCCATCTCCTCGCGGCTCCACCATAAGTAGCAGAAGCACCCAAAACCTCTGCATTTGCTGCTACTTTCCTCGCATTCAAACGTACATCCTTCTTTGATCGTTGAGTCTGTGGAACGATGTTACTTGTGCAGGAAGCAAAGCAACCGGCAATTCTGCTTCCGCTTTCGATCTGCCGGGTCTGCGTTGGGGCGCAAAGATCAAAGGCCGCATTTCTGCACAGGGAGGACGCCGCCATGTATGCTCAATGCTCGGATCCTCTTACCAATCAGATGGTCCTCTGTTTCATAGGATGCAGCACCGGAACACCGATTACCAAAAGCTTTTGATGAGATAATGTCACTTCAAAATTAATGTGCAGGCTTGTACAACCGGCACAGCAGCTACAAAGACTGTGTTCAATCCAGCGCAAGAGCCAGCCGGTTCGTTTGTCCTTTTGCTGGAGGGGACTGCAATGCAGCTATGAAAGCTTCACTCTCCCCTCATGTCGCAACCACAGCTCCTCGGACACAATGCACGAGTCCTCCTGTTCTGGTGGATCGTCACTAACTAATGTAGTGCCTTCGGGAGTATGCAGCGCCTCCCTTTTATGTCACAAACCCTGATCGCTCCCTTTTCCTGCCACTGGCTCCTTCTCTCGCGTCTCCTCCTTTCTCTCTGTCTAGCTCCTCTCCGAGTGTCACCGACCTCGGTTTGTGGTCAAGAGTCACGTCATGACGAGAACATTATCCAGTCTGGAATTTTGAATTTAGTTCCGGAAAGTCGTTCGACGGCGGAGCTGGGACAAGATACGTCCCGGTCGTCCCTGCCAAACTTTATCTCTAATTTGCCTGCCTTGTCAACAACTTCGACATGAAGCGTCGAAAACGTCGCGGTACGCGAAGTCTGAAAACCTGCAATTCCCGAGGGTCAAGTTCAACGACGGCCGACTCGCTGCCAGCTGGACAGACTTGTTGAAGGCGGCAGCATTCAAGTTGGAGCCAGTTCGCGCTTCAGCCTTCAAGTTCAGGTTCAGTAGGTATCCTGTGGAGTGTGGAAACCGCTGGTTGAGCGGAAGTCTGCTGTGCGACGACTTCATATTGAACGTCTTTTGTCTGCACATGCTGTACACAGCTGAAACTAGCGGAGACTGCTCGTCTGCTTGATTCTACAGCTCTTTGCGTTGTAGATGGATTCAGAAACCTGAGAAAGCCCGTTTTATTTGCACTTAGATGATTTCCCAGGGTCGCCATGTCACAACAGAAGATAGGAGAGTGGTAGGCAGGCTTCGCAGTAGCTCTCTTGTGAAGCACCACCACTTCGGTTCTTTTCAAATGATAAGTGTAGCTAAACCCGTGTATCTGAATGATACTGGTTATCTAATGTGTTGATAGCCATACCACTTCTTGTATCCGAATTGAGCTACGTGTGGTGCTCCTTTGAGAGAGCTAGGATACATTGATTGAAAACTCAATCAACGAGGAAACTTGAGGCGCACTCTGTGAGTGGGGGCGCCAGCCTTATGGAGCCCCCTGTCATACCCAAGACGGAGAAGCAGCTGAAAGAAGATCTGGGTGATTGCATCATGGGAAGGTGAGCGCGCTAGTGCAAGGGTTTCATGAGAAGCAAGCAGCCAAAACCTGGATTACAGCATGCTGTGGTCTCTCCAGTAGACATAATTGCAAACCTTGTGAAAGTACGAAGACTGGGGTACAGGTTCTCCGGCACCACTTCTTGCGTCACCTTCTTCCAAGAGTTTGAAGATAGTTTCACATACATCAACTCCTAACACGCCAAGATTGGTTGATGTGGTCCGAGGCTCATGGACGGCAGGCCGTGAAGATACATGTCCTGTTCCCGCACTGGACCAAAACGGTTTACATTTGGCACTATATCTGTGTAATCATTATATCATTCCCAAAGACCTGCCTCCACTCTTCCAATCTGCAATCCTTTATGACGTTCCCTTTCTATTTGCAGCTCCTATGTGTATTCCCTTCTTGGATGCGCCGTTGCGATACCTCTTGGGATTCGTCGAAAGTCTCTGATGCCTCTGGTTTTCCTAGGGTGCACAGGAGGATTGCTAGATCTCATACAGGGATATAGGAGTTGTCTCGAACAGCAAAGAGCTCTGGACGAATTTCGAGAAAGGCAAAAACGGGAATTTGGTTGACAGCGGTCGACCTTCTGCAGTGTCTCCAATATGGATGCATGTAGTCATCATGTCATGTGATCTGTACGTTTAGCAAGGGCTGTAGCAGGATGTTCTTCGCAAAGGGAGACGTCTGAATATCGAATCGAATCATGTATCGTTGCTACTGAATCGATCATTGCTTAAACTCTGTCAAACTTCAACACCATGGCCTCAGCCACAGCTGGCGGTCAGTATCTTGTTTATGATTTCTGAACAACATACGGACGTTAAGTCACTGTGATCGTAGCGGTCTCTGCCGCGGTCATGGTGCATTCCTTTTGCTTGAAGCGGCGGGTACAGATATACATGAACTGCTCATCTTGAATGATCTGGAACTTTTGTACGACTCACGTGCACCACCGCATGTACGTCACTATTTGCACCGGTGATTGCAGCACCGACATGCATATGATAGGAACTTGGTTACTCGACGAGACGGTTCAGATTACACATGCTTCGTGATGTTCTCCTTTCAAACGTCAATCAGTGCCACGAGGGCTACTCGCTTGAGTCCATGCCAGGCATACGTGACATGTGCCATAGGGTCCATTTTTTGGGTCGTGAACGCCCATGTAGCTACTGTGGTAACTTAAAGATTCAACCGTCCGAGGGAAGCACTATATTCTGATAGTCTAGCTGGCGCTCTGGTTCTGCAAATTCGACTGCACACCTGCTAACTTTCGAAAACCCAGGTGTATGGCGCGGATTGGTGACGTCATGGAGTGCCTGCAAGCATCGGCTTGCAGGCCTAGCAAAGCCACACATGATTGACAGCATCCGTTTGTTTTACTCCAGGTCGGTGGTGCATTCGGCCGCACCACTACTCTAGTCTCTGATCAGGAGGCCCCCAACCCCTATAAATGTGGCAATAAGAGAGCATCTGACAGTAAGGGGGGTCTTATACCAAAATTGTAGACATGAGTTCATTGAAGTAACAATGAAAGCAGTTACTTAGTAGCCGGAAACTCAATACGGACTGTGTCTTCTCGAGGGCCCCGATGTTCGCATCACCAGGTCACTCGAACCCGCTGGCTGAGGCCTCACATCCCCTGGGCCCCGAGCCCAGCCCACCATCTTCCTATCCTCTCCCCCGGTCCATATAAGCCCCGAGCTCTGCCCCTCTCGTATCCTACAAAACGCTCTTACCACAGATTCGTGCGCGCCGTGATACACTTCCTTTGCTGGACGGAGCGATCCTCTGGGAACCGCCGCGTCTGAACAGCGGTTTGATTGGTCTACTGTGAATACGCCCACTGCCCCGTCCTGGGTGCCTGCCACCAGGTCCAGCTGGCTCGTGGACGGGTCGTATTCACACTGGATCAGATAGTCAATCTGCGGGACAGAGTGTTCGAGCTTGGTGAGTTGTTCAGGAAAGCATGTTCTTGACAGCTTGTTTACCTGCCCAGAGCAATTGTTAGTGATCCTCAAATGATAACGGTGCTTGCTGTCACTGAAGTTCTTCGGTTCACTGCGATGTTCTTCGACACGAGAGCAAGCGGGTCTCCAGATTGTCGAGAAGAGTCACCGCCAGTTGATTCAACTAGAGGGGTCCTGTCATGTGTTCAAAGGTATTATAAACGGATTACATTGAGCGTAGGGGTTTGCCGGACGGCATCACCGGCGTCGGTTTCTGACCAATCAAAATCGACGACGGAACTGATCGTCTGTTGTTGCGGCGATTTGAGCCATCCGACCGCCATTGCAAGCGCTTGCTATGCCCACTCGAACGGAAGTGACGTAAGGCTCAACGGGTGTGCAATCCATCAACAGCGATAAGAAAGTTGGGCGACATCTTACTGGCGGTCCCTGCCATTGTCTCGACGCCAGTTCCCTGGTCTCGGGAAAGTCCGCCAGCTGGGCCCCTTCCGCCCAGTTCCAAAGACTGCACGGAGAACGGAAAGGATGAGCGGAATGACGAGCGTCGCTGACGGGAGACGGTGAACGGGAGACTCAGAATTCAGAAAGTGGTGCTGATGAATAATGGAATTGCTCACAAAGAAGGAGCAAGATCTGCATCAAATGTAGAAAACCAGCCGTTTGAACATATTGTGCTAGCTTGAGTGCAGACAGGATTACAGCACCCTCGAGAGGCTACCGCTGGGCTCTCCATGTGAGAACGAACGGCAAGAATTGATTCGTATCAAGAATTCTTTATCAATAGCATAGCAGTGACTCTACACTCGCAGAAGGGGCAGAATCCTCTTGTAAGGGCTTTTCTTACTTCCGAAGCTCGACGCCTCTAGATTGACTGCACAATCCTGAGCAACTGCCGTGACCTTCAGCGTCTCGAACTTAGCCAAACACAGTGAGTTCGCTCGAAGGAGAAATCCACGGTGGTTTGAAGGTGTTGCCTCTTCCGACTGTCGACGACTCTATCCCTCACCTGGGCGTTTCGATGTTCGTCAAGCAACACACATTCTCGGCCTGCTGACCGTAGAAGCCAAAACTAGAGACGAACATTCTTTCCAAAAGGTCGACAATACTTGGAAGAACTGCGTGAATGACTGGTTATCTTTTTTTTCCACCTCAACGCTCCTATGTTCGTCAAGCACCACATATCCTCTGCCTGATGACCGTAGCAGCCGAAACTAGAGACGGACGTTTTTTCAAGAGGTCGACAACACTAGAAAGACTCCGTGGATGACCGGTCCCCCTCACCTCATCGTTTCTATGTTCGTCAAGCACCACACGTTCTCCGCCTGCGGGCCGTAGAAGCCGAAACTAGAGACGGACGTGTTGACGGGGAGCACCGTTTCCATGCAGTCTTCGTCGTCGAGAGTGCCACCCGTCTCGAAAACGCACACCAGGCCGTCCACCGACGAGGACAGCAGCTTGTTGGGGTGAATCGGGTGGAAGCGGACCTGAAAATGGGTTACTGAAGGTTGTTGAATTGGGTTAGACACGTTAAATCGAACGCATCTTAGCCCACCCCGTCTACCGAGGAGGACAGCAGCTTGTGATATGTATTGGGTGGAAGCGGACCTGAAGATTTGGGTATAGCGAACTGGGTTAGCAACGTTGAAATAAGAGACGCATCTGAGCCAGGCCGTCTACCGTGGAGGAGAGCAGCTTGTTGGGGTGAATCGGGTGGAAGCGGACCTGAAAGATCGGGTTATTGAATCGGGTTAGCAACGTTGGAATAAGAACGCGTCTGAGCCCAGGCCGTCTACCAAGGAGGACAGCGGCTTGTTCGTGTGGACCGGATGGAAGCGGACCTGAAAATTTGGGGTTACTGAATCTGGTTAGCAACGTTGGATCAAAGGCATCTGAGCCCAGACCGTCTGCCGAGGAGGAGAGCAGCTTGTTGGGGTGAACCGGGGGAAGCGGACCTAACGATTTGGATTTAGTGAACTCGGTTAGGAGAGTTAGCGCTCAACATGCGTCGAAGCCGGGGCCGTAACAAACTTGGCAGCTCGCTGATATGAACCGGGTGGAAACGGCGCGCGAATAAGCGAGTAATGGAGAAACGGTTAGCTATGCAAAGAAAATATTTGGGTGGGATGGGTTAGGCGAGTGAGGAAGGAAAGCGGATCAACACCCGAGGATGAGCCGTTTTTGTATTGGAATAGACTGGTGTCGTTTCCAAGATGCAAACAAGGGCCGTCGAGCGCGAGGACAGCAGCTTGCGAGTATCAATCGGGTAGAAGTAGACATACAAAATTTTATTATTTTGAATTGAGCACGTTGAGTAGCTGCAACACGTAAGAACGACCTGATGAGAAAGCGGATTCGATAGTCGGTCGCGCAATGCAAAGTGGCTAGGTGGGTGGAAGTGCTTCGCAAAGGCGAGCCGAAGTTGAAGCGCGACAACTTGAGGGCGACGACTATGTAGCCAGTCATTGACCGAGCAAAAGCGGGTCATCTCACAGAATTTGACCGAGCCGTCGACAAAACTTGAGAGCGCAATCTTGTGGACTCGCGACTGGTAACCGCGAAAGTACATTGCTGGCAATGGGAAGGAGCAGTGAAAGGGTCAAAGGTCGGCACCATGATGTCTACTGACGAGAACAATAGCTTCTCAGTTGTATCAGGTGAAGCGGACCCGGATCAGCAGGAAAAGAACGGACCTAGAACTGGGTCGATAAGCAAGGGACCACTCGGTCTGCGGCGCATGATGGTCATCGGCTGGAAGCGGACCTGAGACATCGGGTGATAATCTCCCTTTGCAAGCGGAGGGGGAGTGAACGGTCATTGAAGTCCCAAAGAAGAGACGGGTTCGATGGGCACCAATTTTCAAGCAGAGGACATATGCCTGTAGTATCCGGAGCGACCTGCTTATCAAACTCAAGGGTTCTGCGACATCAAGCAAGATATGCCCGACTTCCGAAACAGGCCCACTTTTCGCGAGGAGTCCGAAGGACACGGTAATAGAACCTGATGAATTGGGAACCATTTGCAGTCGATGACGAAAATTAAAAGTGTCGGATAATAGCCCCACCTGCGTAACCTGCTCCATATGGCTCTCCTCGAACGCCCCCATCCCCGCATGCGTCCTCCGGTCCCACAGCAGCACCACCTCACGCCCTGCCCCTGCCACCATATTTTCCCCCGGACCCCCAAAGGAGAAGCTCTCCAGCTCATGTCCTGGGCCACACGCGTACTGGCCCACCTGATCGAAATAGAGCAACGGTCGGTCGAGCTCCTGTCGTGTTCTGCTCTTTACTTGGCCTTTCCCAGGACGCAAAGAACTTTAGTTTGAATCCGTTATTTCCCAATCTGCTTATAGACCTGACGTTTGTTCTTCTTTAAAGTTTGCCACCTTGCGAAGCTCAACTTCAATGAGGCTCGGAAGTCAGGATGAGCCATTTACGGGTCTTTGGTTGTTGAGGCTTGCACCTTTGACGAGACTCTCATTGCCACATAGACTCAACAAAGGCCTTTGGTTTATCACAGTTGAGACAACGAACAGAGACACTCAGAGTGAGAGTTCTCCCTCTGCGTCTTTGCCCCACCAACAATCATGTTAGGCCAAGACTCTGATAACAGGTGACTTTGCCCACTTTTTGTGACCCGTCTTACTTTCTGCTCACCACTCTTGCCCCCAAATGTTATTGAGAACGGGGCTTAAAACAAGCTGGTCAAGAAACAAGTTCGAACCTCACCTGCGAAAACGACCTCAGATCCCATTCTCGAACTGTGCCGTCACTGGAGCATGACACCAGAAAGTGCGGCGAGGCTGGCTCAGGAAAGCCAAGCTCATGGATTGTGTCAGTGTGGCCTTGAAATTGCCCCAGGAAGTCTCCTGATGCGGGGTGGTACACTTTGACAATGTGCGTGGAAAGAGACGCCGCCATTGCTGATTGTTCATGGCTGTAGGAAATCAGATTGACTTAGTTTGACAAGCATCTGGCTTCACATGGTTCCTTGTTGCACATACAAGACTCCTTGAAGACTAATGAAGAGCGTTCAGGTAAAGAGGAACGGTGCAAATTCCTAGTGAGTTGGCAACAAACTTCAGCATTCCCCTATGCCATCGTTTGAGCTGGGTCCCAGCTGCTCCCCGGAACAGCGGCGCTTGGAAGCACCAACCAATCCGAAGGGCTGGACATCGTTGATCAGAAGGTTTCATGACTCATTACAGGCATACTTCTGGAGAAAAACTACATTGACCGATTTCTCCATTGACCAACAAAAGGTCTGGAAGCCAGACAACCACTGTTCTTCTCATCAAGTGTACGTCGACCTGTCGCTGAAACCGTGGAGAACAGAGCAGCATGACAAGGTAGAGTACAGCTAGAGAACAGAACTCAGCAACTTGATCTGCGGAGGAGCACGAGTTTGCACCCATCTCCCCAGCAAAGCGACCACTCACTTGGTACATATGTCAAACACGTAGTCCGGATCTTCCACCTTTCCTAGCGTTGTGTATATAGTCCTGCTAGGCACCATCATTGCAGGCCCTGCTCCAGCGTAGGTCTCCTTTCTCCCACTGGTTGACGCCTGGGGAGCTGGCGCCGCTGCTTCCGGCGGGGCCTCGTCCATTGCCGCGTCAGCATCCTCCTCGTCAAAATGGATGTGGGGCATGGTGGTGGCAGTGAGGGGCGGAAGGAGAAGAGCAACTGTGGCTTCAGCGGAATATATTACACAACCTATGAGTTGGTCACTCACCTCCAAAATTAACAAGTGATCTCGAGCGCCCCTTTTTGGAACCTTGCTACAGCCTCAGGCTTGCTGTTGACAGGAGAAAGGCATCAACTTCAAGCCCCCGTTGGTGGTGGTGTGCTGTTAAGTCCTAACCCGCTTGGTAACACTGTTTTACTTTGTTAGAATCGGGCTCTTCTGTGGCCACCGTCCCACTCGAAGAGGTACAATCAGGTACCATGCATGCAAGCGGTGGAGAAACCTTGAAAGATAACCGCCCTTCCAACCCAAACCAAGGGAGGGCAGGAAGAAGGGAAAGCAGGAAAGGGGGAAAAGGCCGTGAAAGAAATTTCAGCAATTGCAAGCCTGGCAAGGCTCTTGCGCCAGTGGCAGCAGCAAAGCCTGAAGAATTGCTACCCAACTTTTGTTCAGAAGCTAAAAGCTCAAGATGGACGACGCTCCGGGCAGCGACGATGAGCGGGCGATGCGGCATGTCAATAAAAGGGCGCGGAAAGCGAAGGGGGTGGTGGCAGTTTTTGATGAGAATGCGAGAAGGTGTGGCTGCTTTTGAGCTTCTGGGGGTTTCAAAACACGAAATCACGAAATCGGAATCTGTTTATGACCCAAAAACAAATGGACGCTCAGATGGTGGTCGTGGCCTCTCTTTCAGAAGTAAAGTCCTGTGCAATTGTTCTTTTGCCTTGTCTGCTGGGCGCTGGACTTTGTGGTAAAACGTGGTAACAGTTCAAGTGTTTGAGCTGGTTTAAAGCGTTGCTGTTGATCACTGAAAAGCAGTGAATGAACTTTTAGCGATCAATGTGGTTGTAGTGCTGGCCTTCAATGACATCTTCTCATTGCAGCGGTGGCAGTCTTTTCTATCGGATAATGCATCCTGGCAGATTCAGTAGGTGGACACTTGATTGATTCAAGTCCTTGCGCTCCTAGAATTTCTAACACTGTAGAAATCAGTCTATATGCTTGGGGTATACTCAGTTGTTGAAAGCCTCTTTGCCAACATCTTCATGGTTTAGAGCTGGCGGATAATCAGCCAGATTAATGCTGGTGGTGCGAAGAGCGTTCCGGAAGTCACTGGCTTATTCTGGCGCCCAGCCTGAAGTATACCGTATCGGGAGTCGCTTTGTTTTCAGATGCACCGACTCCTTGTCATTCCCGGTCCTGTCCCTTGCTCACATGTGACAGTTTGTCGAAAAGCTTAGAAATCTCTTCCATGTTGCGGGTGCACGGTGAAGTAACAGCGATGTGTTTCCTGGAAGCAGGAGATGCTGTGTTTTTTTGGTCATCCCCTTTCGTAAAAGCGCTGTAAGGTGCCCTGCAAAAATATCTGATGTAAGGGTGGTCACATGTGCCAAGCACCTGGGTTTGCAGAGGCCTTATTTCTGTCGAGAAGCTTATCATGGCATTTTCGGGATCTGCTTGCTTCACGCATAATCAGGAAGATCAAGTCAGCCCTTTAAAACACAGGATTGTCTGTTGCTCATAAGAAACGGTTTGGGACAGGCGTTTGTTTTCGTCATCTACTTCCAAGTTGAAAATGCCCCTTTCTGAGTTGCAGGGAGTTTGTCACGGGGTTTCGGAAGCGGAAGCAGCAGCGGCGAAAGCAAGCGGAGAAAGAAAACATTGAGAAAGAGCGGAAGAAACGGATCCAGATCAGAAAAGAGGTAAGCCCCTCGCAAGAGGAAGTAGATGTTACACTGAAATGCTGGCAACCAGTCACCTCATCAAGGTCCATTCCGATCGTACAGTCGATGTAGATAGTCCCCAAAAACCTGAGCCGAGTCGAAACTCAAATTGCGGAATCTTGAAATGTAGGTCGACTGCGCCAATGCCTTTCTATCATCGTGGTACATTCTGCGCTCTGCCAGGTTGGACTGCTTTTCTTGTACAATACATAACGCTTGTGTCTGGACGACTATGGGCCGTCACATCTTTGCGGCACGTATTTGCGCCAATCTTTCTTCTCGAACATTGATTGTGGATTTGTTCACAGAACCAGCTGATGGTTTGGGTCCCCTTGTCTTTGAGATGTCCTGTTCATGTCCTTTCCCACGAAGAGTCTCGTTTTTTCAACGTCGAAGAGCCCGGGTTCCAGAGCGCAATCTGCAACAGTACGAGACATTGAAACCTGAGTTCGATGGCAGGTCACCTGCACTGACCTCAAAAAGCTCAACCTTTTCGCAGAGGCGGCTCGCTGAACAGGCGAATATAGCCGAGGCTGGGAAGGGTGCGCAGCTGATGTCAGCAGATGACGTGGCAGGCAAGGAGAGTGATGCGGGGGAACCGCCAGAAGAGGACGACGCGAAGGAGAGATTAGAAGGTGAGCCGTTGTCAGTATCTTTCGTAATTCCGACCTTCTGAAAATTGGGATGTTTAGGGGCATAAGCCAGGGTCGGATATTAGGAGCTGGGCCATAAGCAGAGGCGTTCAAGGGCGGCCACATGCACGTAAGCCAGGGTGCTTTCAAAAGGCTGCAGTTCAATAAGCGACGTTTCTCTCATGAGTCAAAGCTTCAGGTACAGTTCCTCGTCTTGAACCGTGTTTCCAACAATCTGTGCTGGGAGAGGCGCCTGCACTTTTTCACAAAGTGAGATTTTGGCACGATGGGTTGCAGGGAGAACGTCAGACTGGCTGGCATCCTGAGCTGCCACCTTCCTTTGCGACCTTCGTAGCAAAAAGCACTATCTGCATCCGCATCCGCATTATAGAGATCGGAAAATCAGTGGGCCTCTCATATTCACTACCATACAGAAGCGGTTGCTGTTATTTGAGCACCCTTGAGACGCTTTGAAGCAGGGACTGGCTTTCATTCTAGTCATTTCGATCCTGAGTGGCCTTTCGATCGAGACTTTTGCTTTCTAGTCGATGTACCGACGCTAACCTTTTTTGGTGGTCAAATCAGTGAGGCACTCATGTACCTCTATATGCCTACTTCGTATACCTCAGATTCTGAGTTGATCTTGCCAGGATGTCCAACACATGCTTTCTGCCAAGAACATCGTCTGGAAGGTCTGCATCTCAGTATATCGCACGGTTTCGACCTAGCCGCTCATGGGGTTTTGCGCAATAAGAGAGCTCGAGCCAGCCCTATGTTTCGCTTGCGGTCAAGAGATCCGAGCGTTTGTTTGATCAGCCATCAGGTCCACAAAATCTTGCTTCCCAATCCTCAATTCTCATGCTGCCAACGGTCGTTGGCTGACGGGCTTTTCATTTCATTGCAGATGTCGTCGTTTATGATGATGCAGCGGCAGTCACAACCGTCATCATCAAAGGTTTGGGAGACGAAGACTCGGACGAGGAGCGAGGGAATAGTGGAGATGATGAGCTTCTTGCATACGGGAAGGAGCGGCTGAAAGAGCGGAACAAGAAGTTAGCTAAACCGGGATCCTCTCTGAAGCAACACATCAAAAAGCGGCTAGCACACAAAGCCAACAACAAGAAAGGGCATAATAAAAAGTCGAAGAACAGCAACAGTAGACAGAAAAGTAAGAAGAAAGGTTCGTAGAGCATGTCATGGGTTTGCTGCGACCGTGTGCTGTTGTTGGAGTCCCTTCAAATTTCCCGTCCAAATCATTGAATGCTTTGGAAATTTTACAGTAAAAGGAATTCCTCGTCATCGTCGCCCTTGCACAACATCTACCGGCCGGGTCGCCGCTGCTTGCGCAGCTGCACACTTGATGTTTTCAAACACACAGAGCTCTACGTGACATAACGAAAAGCTAAGTAGCACTGCGAGAGCTCGAACCTTTTCTGTACTGCTTTGATGATCATGAATGCGCTAGCTCATAAAGCAGAGTCACTGGCGTGAGGTTTCGAGAGCTGTCATATTGTCATTGATGCCCATGGTATTAGACCACTGTCCTCAGGACGACCACCGCTTTCCACTGCTTGCATCCCAAATCGTCGATCTTCACTTTGGACGGTGGGGTTCTGTCGGACAGACTCAGCTTTTGTAGCGTTCCAAGTCGTGTCCGCATGTCCGAGCAGCAGCTGCGATCCGCGTTGACTAGTGTGGCTCCACATTCTGCAGGTGCGTGTGCAGCCGGGCAGAAGGCGGACCATCATGGCCTAAAGGAATGATGCGCTTGCAGCTCTTCTTGGGAAGATGTCCTCCCTGAGCTTCCTCGTGCAGTGGGTTCTGTCCTCTTCGCTGCTGGTCGGCGCGTACTTGCTGGGACGGAGGGCTCAGCAGGACACGCGCTTGCTCCCTGCTGCAATCATCCTCTTCCTGTTTGCCGTACCCATCCCAATTGTTGCATCGTTGTTCCCAGGCCCTGACCAGCTGCGCGAGTTCACAAGCATCAAGTATGGCCCCCCCATCGCAGCTTTTGTTGAGGCCGGAGAGAAGGCTTTCCAGCAGAGTCCCTTTAAACCACTTGGAAATGTCAGCAACGGCGCAGTGGCCTATAATGAGCTGCCATCTGGCGCCGAGACAGAGGAGGGAAGAGAGAGTCCAGACTCCAAGTTGACGAATCCAGAATCAGGGTTAAGGAGTCCAGTTGAGGCTCTTAACAACAGCTCAAACCCCAGATCTCAAAGTGAACTCCGGCCAGAGCTTCAGAACCAAACAGCTAGTGCAGAGACTGTTGAGCGCAACGCCTCTCATCCACAACCGAAGTCTGGGAGACTCTTTTCTGGTGAAACCGTGGAGATTTATGGTCAGCAGGTGAGGAATGTGGCCATCTTGAATGATGGCATTGTAATCGCGATTCACATAACCAAGGACTGAGACGCAAGTCAGCAATACTTGAGTAAGCGAAAAAGACGCAGAACCTTGAACCTTGCAATGCTGCGCTGGTGGGGGTGGGGTCGCATCATGGCAAGATCATCATGTGGATTCTCCTCGGTTGATTTCAAACATCTGGTACGTCCTATGTTGGCAGTATATTGGACTTCCACCCTTGCGCCAGGCAGGAAACGATGACTTGCTCGTTACTCGACCTGCCAGATGCACCACCATCTCTCACACTTTTCCATGCTCTCATTCTTGATGCAGATCACCAACAGAAGCCAACGTCATGCTCCTCATTCCTCCACTGCTGTAGCTAACGGCAGCAGAAATTCCAGCCTGCAGTTTTGCTTAGACACGCTCGCTGTGGGAACTTGGAGAAATACGAGTCTGGTCAAGTCAGAAGCTGACCAAACAAGAGGCGTACATAACTCAGTCAGTGTAGAAAAGAGGGGGAGTGCTGAGTCTTTAAATCAGCAGGGGAGTCACATGCTCTGGGAATGGGATCCTCTAGGCGTCCAGCTGTGCAACTTCACCACCTGGGGACGCCTAGAGAGTGTCCAGTCGTTGGCCCGGTTGAGCGGGTCGCTGTCGTCAGCAGATGAGAGCACAGCAGAGAGGGCAGCACTCAGCGGTCCACAAAGGACAGTCAGCGCTGCACTGACACCATCGAAAGAAGCAAATGAATCAGTAACTAGAATAGTGGTGGCGGGAGACTCGCAGGGGCGGCTCTTTGCGTTGGCGCTGTTGTTGCTGTTGAGGGGCATTGAGGAGGACGAGCTGATGCTCTTTCAGCGAAAGCACCAAGACTGGAACGTGACAGCTGGCGAGGGGAGTCTGTGGTAAGAGGCCACACTGATCATGTCGAAAAAAATCGTTTGAATGCAGAGCACAAGGGTTACTTCGACGTTCATATCCATCCGCCGCGTGATTAGTTTCGGAGATTGTTTGGAAACAAACGAATTGGGATTAAGATACATGGAGCAAGAGTCTTGCAGGTTATTGCACGGGTGGGGCACAGGAACAAGCCTCGACTGGCCCAGAGAAAGTCCGTACTAACGCAACAGCTCAATAGGCCCTGATTGAGCAACAGCCTCTCCGTTCCTGCCAATTTCCCCTATTTGATTCCTGGTTCTTTCTTTTGTTGGCAGCATCGAGTTCTGGTGGGCGCCGTTCGCATCAAACGTCACTGAGCGGTTGCAAACCGAGGGGCGCGCAACTGAACCGCCTGCGGTCATGGTGAGACGATTTCCACCGGCGACTGTGTTCCTTGAAAATTTGTAGTCTTTGGACCTGGTTTCGTTCATATCTGAAGACCTCTTTTTGTCGTCTGAGTTTGTGAAGCAAGATCAAGACCTGAGTAAGTGTCAACAGTGGTCACAAGCCCTTCACTGAAAGTGAGCCACACATCCATTTCCGATTCGGACGCTTTGACGGGTTGAAAGCTCTGAAAGACAAGACACCAGTCTTCAAGTTACGGAAGAAGCTGGAAGTTGAAGCTTTTTCGAATGTGGCTGGAACAGTATTTGTCAAGAAGAATGCTTGGCAGCTCATCATACAGACCAAGTCGCCCATAAGAGATGGAGGCAGCGCGCATCCTAACGTGCATCCCACTGTTTTTCGGGACAGCTTACGGTTTCGTATGACAACAGAGGCGAACCCTCGTGATCGCTCGTTCGTCAACTGATGCCTGTCTCGGTCGACGCCGCATCTCAAGCACGGCTCTGTGACTTTGGGCATCCAGTTCTGTTGAGGGCCTTCACACTTATTGTGCCTTTTCCGATTGCCTCCTGTATCCTCAAGAGTACCTTCCAAGACTTCGTAACAAACTTTGCCCGGTTGATAAAAGTCCTGCTATGAAACAGCGAAAGCATGCCCCTCGGAAGGCAGCATGACCTACACGTGGAAAACGAACGAGCCGTTCCAGCCATCGATCTCAACGGCCGTACAGTCTCGAGGGCTCGTAGATTGTACGAACGGCATTACGTTGCAGCCAGTATGACGACTATTAGACACGCAGAATCTACGTTCAAGATCCTTTTCTTTCCCGCATTTCCCACGTTGTGAAATTCGGCCTCTGATACATGCTCTTTGCTGCCAGTATCATATCTCAGCATGCGACTACCATGACATGCAGCTTACATACCAAAGCGTTTCCACAACTATCACAGGCAGTGGGCTTCGGTCTCTTTGCCCCTTCTTCTTTGTGTCAGCATGCAGCTATCAAACACGCGGGCCCCAGTCCACATTGCTCTATCGTCAATCTCTAACTCATTATATTCACGGCTTTCAAGGGATTGAATTTCGGTCTGTGGCCCATGCTCTACAGGAGTGGCCCCAAGGGCTGATGAGACGTTGTCTCGTCTCCTTTTTATTACTCCTACGTTTCTCAGCTTGCAACTACCAAGCAACCAGGCGCTGCTTCGTAGAAAGAAGCTTGAGTTCTCTAAAATCTTTTCAGGTTTTGAGTTTCGGCCTGTGGCACATGCTCTACACTAACGACCCAGAGGACTACGCCCGGAATCTGCAACAGCTGACGGCGACGCTGCAGGAAACGTACCGAATAGCGGGGCGTCGGCAGCCGCTTGTATTCTGGCTCAACAGCCCGCTCCTCATCACGGAGAAACTCAACACCGAGGTGGGTGCTCCGACGGCTAGCCTCGGAATGTTGTCAACTCGATAAGTAAAGATCGAGATGCGCAAGCGCTTCATTTCGACTTTTCTTGTGTGGAAAGAAGAGCGCTCGACTTGGTGCCTCGCTGCGTTCTTTACGTGGTAAATGTAAGATCGACAAGATGAGGCAATCCGGCGTCTGTCGCTCTTTCAGATTATAGCTCTTCGAAGCTTTTCTGATCGACGGATTGTCTGCCAGCCGTTGATCTTCCCGTTTGCGTCCTGGCCTGCTTTCTGGATTGTCCAAAGGAAGTGTGTTGATTCCGTGCTTGCCCGTCTTCATCTCCAGTTCCGTCTCCGATCGAGTGAGCGTAGGCCGTGCATGGACACCTCAAGGCCATCTACGGTGATGGGGGCCCAAATTGGCCCAAGTTGCAATCTGGTTCATTGAGAAAAGACTCAGGTGCACGGAGTGTGCATTTCCGGAGCTTTGAAATCGGACGCTCACTTTAAAACGGGACGGAACCGATGCCGGAGGACTCTTCGGAGCGTTGTTGTTTACTAGTCGTCTTCCCTGACAAACTTGTCATTCAAACAACCGGTACGACTTCAAGGCCTGCAGACATCCGAGGCAAAACCGGACAGAACTCAACCGACGAGCTGAGACCCAACGGCTTCGCCTTTCGCTTGCAGGCAAAGCGGGCTCGGCTGACCGAAAGCATGTTGCGGACGTACAACGAAGTGGCGTCGGAAAGCGGGCTGTTGCTGCCGGACGGGCCCGGTGTTCTTCTCGACCTGTTCAGAGTGACGGGGAGTTGCGGGGAGTCGTGTGCTCCAGATGGGATGCATTACATCTCGGAAGCGTACGGCGTTGTTGTTCAGGTTATGCTGAAGGCAATTGCCCTAACTCGAAGCTGATGCTGTTGTTGGTCCGTAGCACGGGGCGAGCATCA
Organism: Klebsormidium nitens; assembly: GCA_000708835.1. Lineage (NCBI taxonomy): Eukaryota > Viridiplantae > Streptophyta > Klebsormidiophyceae > Klebsormidiales > Klebsormidiaceae > Klebsormidium > Klebsormidium nitens. The sequence goes on along the minus strand of DF237081.1, from coordinate 93,420 downwards.
AGACATAGCGGTTGAGACGTTAGGAGGCTCGCTTCCTTTTAACAGTGGAGTAACCAGAGCGCAGACACTACGGATCTGACGTTTAACTTATTTATGAGATCTCACACCTGCAATAGCTGCAGTGGAAACACTTCGTCGTTGTACTATCGTGGAGCTACTCACGTGTAGGGCGGTACTCACTACCCAGCCCGGCCGGTGCTAATCAAGCGCTGTGAGTGCAAAGAATAACGTACAGCTTCAGTTGCACAAATCATTGATTCAAACATAATACTCGAGCTGATTGCATCAGAGTCGGCATCCTGGTGGCACGCCGGCCGCCTTTAATTTGCCTTGATCCCCGCATTCGGCAGAAGGACTTGAGTCATTGCTGCCCTGCAGTGCCAGGGCCGCGGCGGTCGCACAAGTCTTTCAATGGCATTTAAGCAACTTCCTGATGTGGACGGCGGTAATTACCCAAATAAGCGTTCAACGCGTGATACGGAGTTAGCAATGCTTGCGTGGTCCGAACTCAAAACACCATGTGATCTATACATGGATGCGATCATGATTGTAAGCCAGCACTGCTATGGCCCATGTATGCGCCCATGTATACGGTCCCGGCCTCTGTATGATCAACGAAAAGAGAGTACATGTATGAAGTCTACAGTGCAATGTACACTTAATCTTGTAATTCGATGTACGAGCAAGTGACTAGATGCAAATATGTGGTGCGCATTAGTCTTCTGATGTTAATTCACATGCGAAGATATTTATACGTTGGATTCTTATACCCCGTCGCTCTACCTACAACTGCCTGGCAGTGTGCTGAAGCTTTTAGTGGGCTTACGTGAGACGAAAAGGGCGTACGGTTCGGCGGGCCCGCCATGGAAGTGACATGCCTTCAATTCAGCGGCGTTTCGTGTTCGTCCTTAGCCGGATATCTCTTCAATTTAGGTAAAGTAAGCTCGAGGTATAGTAAGCTCCCACCCTAACACTAAAAAACCTAACCCTGAAGAGCACCCGCTCCGCACCCGAACCCACCATAACCCCCAAACTAACCCCACCCGTGTCAGGCTGCTTGGCTTACTTTACCTGAAGCTTACTTTTACCTAAATTGAAGAGATATCTTAGCCGGGCCGGTAGGCTGCAGTGCTAGCCACATGGCAGCACGCGATTCGACGAAGCTAGCCCGTGCGCATGAATCTCAGCTTGAATTGCAAGCCACCGTCTGATCAAGCTCGACCGCAGTCGGCCAATGTTCATTGTTTCGACTTACACGTTACCTGTCGGAGCTGCTCGGTTGCATACCGACATGCCAGCATGCGCTTCTGTCGCTCTCGAGTCGTTCCGTTCAAGAAGGCACGTTGTTTGTAAAAAGGCGGTTTGGCAAGCCCCAGCGAGTCGTGGATTTTTTAAGCAATCACCTGCAGGCAGGACCTGATGCCTTTGGCGGCGGCCTACAAAGAAAAGCATTTTCGTGTCTTGCTCGATACCCGCGGTTAACTCCAGAAACAGGGCATTTTGGCTCTCAAAAGAAACACGCTTGAAGAGAGGTAAAAGCAGAAAGGCGAGTTTTTGCGGAGGAAGCAGGAGCGCAGCCGAACAAGACGCAACGTCGAAGCAAGCGGCTTGGCGCATTCCCTCACCCGTTGGCTGCAGCGCATAAGACCAACTCTCTGCGCAGACTCGTAGACCCGGCCGTTACGCAGTATGGAGCAAAGCTGCGCGCGCGCATTCGCTGGGAGATGGCTCCTTCTCACTCTTGTTCTCCTCTCTAGTTCCATCCTCACGGTCGACGCGCGCGGCTATGGCGGGCCCTTCTTTGGCGCCGTTCAACAAGGGCGCCGGCTGCTGCCCACCGGAGCGACTTTTAGGGCGACATGCCAGTCCGCTGGGGGTAGAGACCGGGCGGAATTTCCGCCCAGCGGATCGAATAATCAGGCGACATTCCCGTCCACCGTAGAGAGTATCATGGTCGCCGGGACAGGGAACCGGGGGGAAGGGTTCAATCCCCGGCCGCTCATTGGCATCCTGACCAAGCCGGGGAAAGGGAGCCTGGACGAAAATGGTCAGGTGGGCGGAACGAAAGTGTGTGCTTTTTGGAATGCGGGTCGAAGAGGCGGACAATTCAAGTGTAATGATCACCTGTAAAGCGAGGCTCTGGACGGATCTTCGTTCCGACTTTTGACATTTCGTGAACGGGTGCTCAAAGCTTACCAGGTACAGCCGGCAGACAGCTTGTTGAGACGGTGTCGACATTCAAAAAATGGTATATTCTTCTTGCTGGTCTTCGACTGGATATCTTTCACTTGAGCAAACTGCTTTGGTATTTGCAGTGAGCCGAAAAGAAACTGTCTTTGCTTCATTATGTATCGAGGCGCTGGAAAAAAGTTACTCGAATTTGACCGACTTTTCTCATGTACGCTCGCAGGAAGAGACAAACACGTCACACATCGAGGCGTCTTACGTCAAGTGGGTAGAGGCGGGAGGGGCCCGCCCGGTGCCAATCCTCTTCAACTCGACGGAGGAACAACTGGAGAAGGTGAAAATGATTGGGCCGTTTAAGACTTTCCATTTGGCTGCACAAGAAAGCTGAGGAGTTGCAGTCGGCTTTGAGTCCTGGTCTGCTTTGATTTGGGGACGCAAGAGCAGAGGATCTTGTCGACGGGTAAAACCGCATTCGCTTACCACTCGATCTTTGGAAAAGCCCAAAACATCTGCCCACATCGCCGTGCACCCATAAAGAGGATTTTCTTCAAAGTCAATGCTTTTAAGGTTACAATATTCCACGGATCTGAGGGCTCTGCTGTACAACATTTGACTCGACGCTTTCGACGTCCCCTCTCCAGATCTTTAAACAGATCAACGGGATCCTGTTTCCTGGAGGCAGCGCAAACCTGAGCCTCGAGAGCCCCTACATGAAAAGCGCCCGCAAGCTTTTTAGCGTAAGCCTGTAACAATCCCAATGCCTTTATCCGGATCCCGCAAACCATAAGCCTGCAATGCAAGGACATACCAAAATTTTCAAAGCAAAACGTTCGAATAATCTGACGATCGTCTGGATTTAGAGGATTGGAATGCAGGACGCGTCTTTTATCAGTTTGTGTCACAAAGCTCTCTCCGAGCCTCCCTAATATATCTCTCCTATCGATCTAAACGACTGAGTCGCGTGCTTCTGTTGCTTTCGGTTTTCGGCATTCCGTGTTTCTCGACAGCTTGCAAATACATTCACTGGGCGAATCTCTGGCTTCCCGCAATTTTGTTGATCAAATTCCTGTTGACAGCCGTTTCCTGATCTTACTCTACTCTTCCCTGCCTTTCTTCAATCTTTCACCCCCTATTCTTTCCCCTCTTCGTAATCTCTGCTCCCCTGCAGCTTACTCTCGACGCCAACAAGCGTGACGACTACTTCCCGCTCCACGGCACCTGCCTGGGCTTCGAGACGCTCAGCGTTATAGTGTCAGGGGTAAGGATGAAGTTGGATTAGCTTCCCATCCTACTTGAATCACGTTCACTGTTATCTTGTAGTACGGACCACTATCAAGCGATGTCGCCCTTCGACCTTGTTCGCGACTTTGATGAATGTTCGCAAGCAAGAGATGCGCGCAAAACGCTTTGCATCCCAAAAACCATTTCAAGTCGCTCGTCCGAAGAAGACAAGGGGGATAGTTGACGGAGCAAACAGATAAACCTGTTGCAGCCGGACCTCCGTACTGCCATCAAAAAGGAGGACATGCTGGATGTGTACAGGATGGTTATCTACTTTCGGACGTCCGCACGGGAAAAGACGATGCGGAACGTCAGAGATTTCGTAACGAACAGTCTTACTCAATCTTCTACTAAGGTTCGATTGTACGAAGACTGAATATACATCAGCGCACGAGAATGCTGGACTTTGACGATCAAGAAACATTCAAACCACTTGAATCTGTGATTCTTGAGAAACAATTTTCTGAACATCGATGCTTTTCAATGTTTGTTTTTTGGATCCTCAAACTTTCGTCTTCTGTTTTGGACGTCCGCGCAGGAATGCGAGGTGCTGGCAGTAGGACCCGTATAAGATGCGCGAAGGACAGCAGACCCGACTCGGTATGTATTCCTTGAGGATTGTTTCACAGAACATGATCAGTATCTTTTCTATGTTTGTGTCAAACCATTCATCTTATTTCGGACGTCCGCGTAGGAACGTGAGGTGCTGGACCCGTACAAGATGTTCAACAAGCCGAGCACGCTGCACTTCGTGTCCGAAAAGGCGCGCGAGCGCGCCGTCTTTTCCAAGATGGACGACGACCTGAAGAACAAGATCGAGAAGAAGCCGCTCGCCATGGAGAACCACAAGGTGGGCCGCGTGGCGACATAATGACTGACACGTGGCACGCTGCATTTCGTTTGTGTTTGAAAGTGTTCGCGCGCGCGCCGTCCGAGTTTTCTCCAAAATAGACGAAAATCTAAAGAACAAGTTGGAAAGGAGCCGCTCGCCATGGCTGGGCGTAGCGCTCTATATGATTAATACGTGAGCAGGCGGCCTGGTTGTTTTATTTAAACTAGGTATCTAGCCCCACTGATCAAGAATAAGATTACCTCGACCGGTCATTCACTGTCGAGGCTTGGTAGGCGAAGCGCCACAGGCTCCGCTTCCAGGGACTTTTGACAAATTTATCAGGAAGGAGGACCACTTTTGTGGTTTTAGACTTACGGCAAAGTTGAGTCGGCAAGATGTCCATTCTCAATCTTCAGTGATTGCTTTTGTGAGACGCTGCAAAAGCGATTCGCGACTTCGCACCCCTTTGTCTGGGTTGCTGAATCAGATCCTCCTAGGATTTGGAAATTGAAGTCGATTGTGACGCATGCTGAATCAAAAGCGAGTTGCTTTGTGCAGTTTGCGCTGTCCCCCAAAAAGTTACTGGCAGCAGAGCACAAGCGCCTGAGCCGCTTCTTTTCCGCTCTGACGACCACGATCGACCAGAACGGAAAGGAGTACGTCAGCACCATGGAGGCGCGCGAGTACCCCATCACGGCGACCATGTGGCACCCAGGTACGCTAACGGTTTTCTTTAACCGGGTCTCGTTAAGACGAAACTAATGTGGTTAACGGAGACTTGTGAGTTGGCACTATGGTGGCCCGGGAAGTCCCCATCGCCGCGACCATGTGGCACCACAGGTACGTACGCTGATGGTTTGCCATAACCAAGACTGGTTAGAAAAAAGGAGCCTGGTTAACGGAAAGTGATAAGCTGACACTAAGAAAACGCGCGAGGACCCGGTGACCTTCTCAGCTTGACCGAGCCTGGTGAAGAATAACCAGCGTGGTTAACGGAAGGTGTTCCACACATCCGTGTTCATCACATGAAAGAAATTACATTCGCAAATGAAGATCTTGTGCGCTTTCTTCCAGAAAAGAACACGTTCGAATGGGCGGTTCCGGACATCCCGCACTCGGAGGACGCCGTCCGCATGACCCAAGCAGCAGCCAACTTCTTCGTCAGGTACGCCGTCCGAATCTCGTCCGCTTTTCCTTCTGAATCCGTCCGAATCCCGTACGGGTTTCGTCCGGACTCTATCATGACTCTGCTCAGAAAGTCAGCGTCCGGAGAATCTTGTAGATTGTGCTGTCCGAATCTTGTCCGTGTCGCCTTCTGGATCCGTCCACGTTCCGTCCGGATTCTATTATGAGTTTTGCTCATGAACTTAATGTCCGAAAGAATCTCGAAGGTGCGCTGTTGAAGTGTCTTCCGGAGTTCCATTTGTAGGCCGTCCGAAGGCCGTCAAATCCTGCATGCCAAAACGGTATTCCAGTCGTATCATACCTTTCTCCGAGCCCGTGTGAAGGCTAGCCAAGTTGTTCGCTGTGAAGCAAAACCGTTTAGCCCTTTCTTCGTTCCAAGTTTGGAATATAAAGAACTGCCGTTCAAAGGGACCGCTTCTTTCTAAAATATGGTTCCCCCTGTCCTGTAGCATCCACTTTGCTCGCATTATCCTCGGCCCAAGTCTTCTTATACGCGTCTCATGTGCCCAGCGAGGCCCGCAAGAACTTCCACAAGCCGGAGAGCATCAAAGAGGAGCAGGATCTGCTGACCTACAACTACTGCCCCATCTTCGCCGAGAAGCGCGGGTGAGAAGCTTTCCCCGTGCGAACATTCGCTCAAGCCTTTAACAGCGCTGTTAAGTCAAACATGCTCGATGTCCAGTTTTCATGCAAGTACCTAGTGTCTGCGCTGGCATAGCGACTAGAAAACGGGGCAACTGTTTCCACTGACTACGCTTCGGTTCTTGTGCTGGCAGGGCGGAACACACGCAGATCTACGTGTTCGAAGACCCCGCCGAAGCAACTAGGATGGGGGCGTCGGACGTAGCTACTTACTAGAAAAGTGCTTGGAGGCCGTTGATGAGATCGAGGTCGTGTGGCCGAGGCAGTCAGATAGATACGAATACGTACAGATGGATAATTTGCAGAAGCAATAGGCTTGGAGGCAAGTAGACTAGAGAATACTGGGGGCAAACGTACGGTAGACTCAGGGATAGAATCTAACTCGGTAGTTGAAGGCACGTGTAGATGGATAACTGTCGAGAGCCACGTAGGTGGGCACGAAATTAGCAGATACGGCGGCATGGCTTAAACCGATTGGAGCATTCGACGTCACGCCAGGTCGGAATGCGCCCTGCCAAGATGTTCACATAGGCTAGCTAGCTGGGGAGAAAGAGGACCGCAAATTAGGCTTTTTAAAAATCATTTTCCGCTGATCTTTTCATATGCATTCGAGGACTCTGGAGAACTCGATCCATGAGGATCACTAGGCGGTCACGTCCAGGCCCGCACGGCCCGGCGCCGTGAGACTGCTCAAACCCCAAAATATCAAGTTGAATGCACACGTTTAGTGGCGCAGCATGCGGCAATGGGTTTTCAATCCGCAATATGTGGGGCCCGAACTTACGGATTAGTTCGCGTGAGTCCAACAAATTGACACATGCATACTTCACAGCTTTATATCGATCATTCACTGCGGCCTTCATTCTTTGAGTTTCATGCATCGGACTGTCGCCAGTTTACTCAAAGTTGCAATGCAACTGAAGTGACGATCGTCTTCGATCAGGGGCCAGCTCATCGCCTGCCTTCGAACGCACTCAGCTGCTTTTCACGATCGGAATGGCAAATATTCAACGCAACAGCTCAAACGTGTGGCGTGGTCAACCATAAAAGATGGATCGTTAGTAAGCAAACGATCTTTTTCGTACACCGTCCATCTACGCTTTATATACGTTTATTCGATCCGGGTGGAGTCGGCAGGCTAAGCGATCAAGTGATGGAGCGATCACTGCATGGAGCATCAGTGTGCCACGTTAATCTTTGCTTTACGATTCTCCTCCCTAATCTTCAAAAGTTAGAAACGGCGCCAAGATCGCCACATACCTCGTGCATGCCAAACGATGATAGTTCGTTCTGTCGTTTTCAATTCAAAGTGATTGACTTCTGCTTGCTGTTAAAAGGTAGCCCAAAATGCTGCGTGTCTGTGCTCTCAAACAGCAGCTCGCACAACAGCGTCTCAAGCGTAAGATATCTAAACACCTTTGACGTTTCAAACATGAAACACCTGCCAAAAAAGGCAGACTACTGAGGATCCTCCAGGGTGAGGCGTTGATGCCATTGAGCGATACTCTCCTCTGGATAGATGTCGAACTTTTGGTCCTGCAAGGACAAGAATGCGTCTGAAGCAACTGACTCGACAAGCGGAGCGCCGTATTTCAAGTCCAAGCAACCTGCACGCAGCTAGTACTCTGGCTGTGCAAGGCACTCAAGATCCATTTCATCATCTCAGAGAAGCATCAAAGATTGATCCGTTATATATAACAAAACACTTGGCTTCCTTCCATGTATATTTGTAGCTTGAAGTAGAAGCGGTATGAATCAGTATGAAATTTTGCCTAAGTTAGTCATACCGACATCCTATGACGGCCAAAAAGGGACCAACTTTAAAACAGGTTCCGTCACGATCTGTGTGCACGCCAACTGCATGCTTGCAACTACGGAGGATTCCCCTGGCTGACTGTGCAAAGGAAGTAGATTCGCCGGTATATGGAAGAAAACAGTGCGGCACAGTTCCGTAACCAAGTAGAGAGGGTCTGCTCTCAAAGCCAATCAGAGCAGGCTTGCGCTTGCATCCATTGAACCTGAACCTTAACGAGAACGAGCTGACATGTGGATCATAAAGTGGGCCGACACGCTCAACTAGAACCGGCTGGCACCGATTCAACACAAACCTGGGCTGACGATGTATGGATTGCTTTCGACCTTGAACATGTACTCGGTGAACCCCCGTGATTCGAGTTTGTGCGTTAGCAAACGGTGAAAACCGTACTGGAAGTGCGAAGAGGATGGACACAACAGAATCCACTGGTTTTCGAGGCTTGAATCTAAAGCGGGCCGACAATGAGCAAACGAAATAATGCGAAATGTCAGACGAACGTTTCACTCGTCAAAGGAGTAAATTTTCATACGACAGCTTCCGCTTTACGCGCATGATCTAAATCGCTTGACGAGGCTTTCAATCTAAGCATGATGTGCGTCATAAGGAAGTGAAATAGGGTGCTCGTTTCAAACATAATATGCGGTGTGGTCTGGGTCGATCCACGGGGCTTTGGACCCCAACATGATGTGCGCACAAGCAAACAAACTAGAGTAGGACGAAATTTGTCATATAGCGGCTGACGTCCTACGTCGTGTGGTCCAGGTCGATACACGAGGCTTGGGATGTCAAGAACATACTACAAGTCAAGAACATACTAAAGAAAGCAAACGAACTAAAGTGGACGAAAAGTTCGATATGAATGGCTCACGTCGTACGCAGCGTGGTCTGAGTTGATCCACACACTTGGACACTCAACATGATACTGTAGAAAGAAAAAAACTGTAGGGGACGAAATCTTCGATATGAACGGCTCACGTTATAAGCAGTATGGTCGAGGTCGATCCATGGGGCTATGGACCCGAGCATGATGTGCGTCTTCTCGGGGGCCTTTGGCAAGGGGGTGTCGATTGCGGTTGCGAATGGGTGCACCAGCTCCGGCCACCGGGGGTCGTCCAACCAGAGCGCGCTCCCGCAAATCTTGCAGAATCTGGTTTCAGGAAGACGGAGGTTGGTTCAGGAAAATTCAGAGGGTGATTGGAAGAAAGCAGAGGAGAAGCTTGCGGATGTGATACTTCAGCTTTGAAGAGGGTTCGTCCAACCAGAGCGCGCTCCCGCAAACCCTGCAGAACCTGGTTAAGAGAAAACACGGGCGGTTAGTAACACCAGGGGTTGGTTCAGGGGCCACCAGACAGGAGCTAGAGAAAAACGTCCCCGAAATCGTAGCTCCATACACGAACTCAGTGAGTGTGTTGTCAAGGTCTTCGCCCGAGCTGACTGCTAGATCTATCTACTCAAACTCTATGTACTGCAAATAAGGACCAGGTGATGGATGCTAGCGGTCTTGCTGTACTGAACAACAACCTCGCTTGTCATCAGTGCGCCTTACCTTCTTTGTGCCTCGCTCACTTTCACCACTTTGGCCTCTTCATCTCGAATCTTGGCATTGTAAATCGTAATCTTGTCTTCCCCGCTGGTGACTTTCAGCGTCTTGGCGTCGCCACCTAGGTTTACGGCAGACCCAGCGCCGCCAACTTTTCTGAAGGCGTAAAAAGAAGAGTTGACGAGGAGCAACACATGTATCTTTACACGAAACAAGGTAAGAGAAACTCCTGCATGAAAGCGTACATGTCAAGGGATCCATTTTGTAAAGTTTTGCACAGCTTGGAAAGGGCAATCACGCGACCCTCAATACTTGTGGAGGAATCAAAGCCTAAGGAGTTGAACGCATGTACGGAACGTAGTTGCACGGTTGTTCAAACTTTTCTTACCAATTAAGTCTGACACTGCATTTTCCTCCAGTAGGAAGGATGGCCAATGTATGATTTTACCGCTGCTCTTTATGATCAGAAGGGTATGTCCAGAGCGTCAACTTCTGCAGCTTGGATCCTGAAGCAGAACCGCTAGGTACCTTTCCGCCTAGCTATTACACTAAGGAAACGCGTGCACTCCCAGAAGGATACACAATCCAAGCGAAGTTTCCGGCAGGCATGGTCGCGGATGAACTTCTGCAATAATAGCAACCGTGGCCCAAACTGATCGCAATCAATTGAAAGCGAGGCCACAATACGTCATTTCCTAAAGGCACTTGATCAAACCAGACTCTTGCACCAACCCGCCCTTCTCCCACCCCCTTTCCCTTCGCCTCCCCCCTCCCCCCCTCCTCTGAAGTCTATCCCACACTTCTGCCCCACATCCTCACCTGCAGATTGAACAGTAACAGTGCTGCACAGACAAAAGAGGAATGACTTCAGCGGAAAGGTTGGGGCGTAGAAGACATAGTGAGCCCAAATGGAGCTCTGCCGCTCCATTACATGTTGCTTGGTCATGCCACTCTTGTGCAGTGGTCTTGCTATGAAGTTCAGAGCTGAAGAAACTTTGAGGAGGCTGTCGGCAGAGGGTGCATTGAACTTGACCAGAACCGATCGGAGCAACATGAAAGAAACCCTCACAGTGAGTGCTTCAGCACATGTTGATCATTACTTGAGGACTGCAGCACAGAGTGAGAAAGTCTTGCCTGATATGGGTAGGGATGCTTGGAATCCAGCTCAAACTGCACTTCACCGCAGTGGCAGCTCCCTTTAAGATGCATCTTCGCAGCAGCTCGTAGTTGCGCCGGTAGGACAGCCAAGGCGGATCAACAGCTGTTCTTTAGCAGATTGGCTCAAGAAATTGAAGAATCGTAGAGAGAGTGGTGTTCAGAAGCAGAGGGAGATGGCCTGGACTCGAGGAAGCCACAGCCTCATGCAGGGATGCAATACGATGGCTTGCTTATGATGACTTCGCAGGAAGGTGCAAAAATCCGAATGCGAGCGCAATAGCCGCTAAAGCAGTTGCCTCACTTATGCGCAAAAAAGAGAGCCTTATTAACTGTAACTACCTAAAACCGGTGTCAGGCATGAATGTGCTCGCTGAACAGAAACTCACAAAATGCAAAATATTTGTATTATATATTTTGGCTCGGGGGTAATATGAGGAGCTGAATCTACGAGGCACTTTTGGATCATATAAGAGGTCAGCAGTTGATCCCTTTCTTCGCGATTGCAGACTGCACTGTCTGCAGTACACCTCTAGGCAACAAAAGAAAGCCTTGCCTGCACATTCACTTCAACTCGCATGATGTCCAGGTTTTCCAACTTTTAACCAGCTCATTGATAGGCAAAGCGCGTGCGTAGATTCCTTTGAGGGTTGACCACCATCGCAGTTATGGCGCCCAGCGTCAAGATGTTCCTTGCGCCCGCTCTTATAATGGGCCTCAAGGCGATGAAGGTTGATTTCGCCGCGCCAGAAAACCTTCTCGTTATACGAGGAGTGTACGGTGTTTCTGTAGTTGCCGTATTTTTAGCGTACCTTGCGATTGCCTATAAACTGAGCACGACGGGCGACATGCAGAAGAAGCTAAAGGTGAAGGAGAAGAACGTCTCAGGGTGAGTACAATCGGGGTGTTTCTGTTGGCAAATACTGGCAGGAGGTTTCTGTGCATGCAAGTCTCAGGGGTTTACGTTGGACTGCAAGTTTCAGGAGTTCGCGTTTGGCTGCTTATGGCCCAGGGGCATTCACGTGATCTAAGATCTGTTGCGGTAATCAGATCTTGCAATTGCTAGGTGTGGTTTTGATTGCATCCTCAACTCCAGCACATCTGGAGATCTAAGTTGCACGAAGGAACCATAGTAACAAAAGCAAGCCTGTGACGCGACACTTGGCCTCAATTTTGAATGCTGCCAATTGATGGTGGTACAGTTGAGGGGAGAAGGTCTCTTTAGTCGGTGAAACGACTTTGATGGTATCCCGTGTAGATCATAGTCGACACTTTCATTTGAGCATCTATCAAGGCCCCGGCAGAAGACACCACTCAGTTGGGAATAATTCATCGACGGTGGTTGAGATATTCAACTCAACCGCACTTCAAGTTGTAGGGTTCTTATGAAGTTGTGGGAATTTTTAGTCAGGACCGCTCATTTGTTTAGCACACGGCAATCATCAATTATCCTGATCATGCTCAAACATTTGCAGCCAAGAAATCGAGACGGTCCTAACTTACGCGGCCTACGATCAGAAGGAGCTTCAAAAGCTGGCGATCCAGTTCTTGATGGTAAGCGGACTTCACTTTCTTTTCGAGGAGAATTTTTGCAGAGCTAGTTGCACCCTTTCCAATTCTCCATCTTCCCACCTTTCAGCAAGCATAAGACTCTAGCCGCTTCTTGCGGCAGAAAGAGCGCAGCGCCAGATTTTCCAATCAGCAGCATCAATGGTCTGAACAATCAAAGGATTGTTTTTGTCCAACTATGGTGTCAACAGCTGCCCTCGCTCAGATGTGAAGGAGGGGAGACAAGTTGGGACCCCGAAACCAAAGCAATCTGCGTGATAGACATGGGGCTCTTGATCAAGCTCTGCTTACAAAGGAGAAATATCCTGCTCTGTTGGACAGTCCCGGTGATCAAGGTTGCTTTGTACTCGCACGTGTTGTTTCTGCTGAAGTTGCTCATATCATGCTTGTATGATGGGAGCAATCTGAGGAGCGGCGTGGCTTCGAGAGGGCTTGTCCTGACAAAAGCGGCTCGCAGTCTTTTTCACAACGCTCAAGTTATCCCCACAGTCTTTTTCAAACTCCAACTCATCGTTGTTTCCTAGCAACAAGATATGTTTGTCCTCGTTCTCATATGTTAATTGGATGTCCATTTGGTGATATGCAGCAGCTAATGCCAATTTGGATTCAGACCATAAACCGCGAGAAACCGGTCTATCAGTTCTCCAAGCAGCGACCAATTTGAAGCAACTTGCAGGACTGGAAATGAACAAGCTTGATAGTCGCTGACAAAACTGCACTTTTCGAATCTACTGGCTGCGGAATCCTTAGCTAGTCTAGAGTCAAGTAAATGAAGCATCAACAACTCAAAAGAGAAGATTTATGTCTGTTGCAGGGGGTGGGGATGACTGTCTTCATTCACTACAAGTGGAATGTTGTTCCCGCTCTAATCCTACAAGCAGGTGCGCTCTCTAAGTCTGATCTTAGCAGCAGCAATCAAACTTCGTGAGCAACTTCCGGAAAAAGTTCACATACTTCGATTGTGAAATACTGTCAGACTCCCCAGTGTCACGCAGCAGTGTCCAAAGTATGTGCTGTAAACCTTGCTTTACCCTAGCCCTCTACTTCCTTCTGTGATTTTCCATTCTGGCCTGTATGTGCTTTGTAAGCTATTGCCTCATTTTTGCACGATAGCATTTTCAATACTCTAGATCTTGAGCAGGGGCTTTTGACAGTGCAATCGAAATTGAGCATCTTAGATCTGTCCCAGAAGCCGTTTGGCTTGGAGACACGTTTTTTTCCATAGAAAGGTTCAGCAAATGCTTGACTTCCGCCTTTCCTTTGCAGTTATGGGACCAGTGAACCTAACAGATCACGCACTTGCGAAGATCTACTTGTTTGGAAAGAAGGAAACGAAGCGGCCTTTCAAGGACGAGAGCAATCCGTGAGTGGACTGGTATCCGTTTGCACTTTCGTTCTGTCGTCCCTTCTGTTCTCATATCTCGTTTCACTGACCTTTTTGTTTGCGAAGGTTTTCTCAAGCTTTCTTGAGATCGAATCTTTAAGTTTCGTGCTGCATGTTATATTGTTCAATATTCTTAGCAGAGCAAACCGTTTGACTTCGCACTTTCCTTGTGCCTGAAACCCCGTCCCCCAAACCAAGTGGCATGTTGGCGGCCTCTCTGAACTGGTGCGAATGCTTGTCATCAAAGCGAACTGAAAATCTATCCCGAGCGCAACATCTCGTCAGCTTTCTGCGTATGAACGTCCGCTCGTTGAACCTCACGGCTGCAGCAGCCATTTCAAACGATTGGCAGCTCAGTCGGTTTCTGCTTTCCATTGAGAGGAACGGGTCTGAATGAACGCAGACTTTGGAGAGCAAAGTGCACGGGGTTGCTCTTAGCGAATCAGCATACTGTGGAAAAGTCCGTTCTTTTCTCCGCAATGCTTTCTTGACATTGGCCGCCTGTTGTGGCACCACGCAACTTGTTTCCGTGCAAGCAAGGCTGGGCAGTCCAGAAAAAGATTACCTCTTGCGATTGAGAGGGTTTTCAATTGTAGCCGGCTCAAGGCGCTCTCAGTCAATCGACAGTGGAGACGATCTGAGCCCCGTGAGCCTGACATCAAGGAGCCAGACGGGGTGGAAGACTCGCTTGCGTTCGTTCAGCTTTTGAGGCCCTGTTAATTTCATGTACTCTGCAGGCTCGCGGCCATGTTCAAGCCCCCAGAGCCGGCGGCTGAGGAGGTTGAGGGATCCCCCGAGGCGGAGACTACGACACCAGCGGTTGAGGCGTCAGCCGCTCCGAAGTCGTCGTCAAAGGATTCAAAAATCCCCCAAAAGGACTCAAAAGTTCTTCGATTGGATACGGACACGCGGAAAAGGAAATAAGGGAAGAGCGAAGTTGATACTTGGAACAGCCGCAGGCCTGGGGTTTGCGGAGTGTCGCTGTCTTTGGGGAGAACCACGTTATCAACGGCTAAACGGTCTGATCAGCCGACATTGGAACTGGATCATCATGGATGAGGTAATGTGCACTTCAGTGGAGCCGGGGCTTCTATAGTTAAGGTTTGTTTGTAAGGTTGAAATAAGGTCAGGGTATCGCAAGAACTTCTTCAGAACTGCAACATGTCTTGTGCTTCAGTATAGGGGAGGACTTGTTTTGACAGGGACACGGCATCATGCATGGCATGCAACAACAATGCCAGACGAATCGAAGGCAATAGGTAGATAGGACATACTCATATCTAAGTTCAAATGCTGGCAGTGTCAAGTATCTCCGAAGAGCCTTGTTCTCCTTCGTGAAATTCGTTGTCAATCATACATACTGCAGTCTCGAAACAAGAGTTGTTGACTCCTTCCGACCGGATTCAATCAAGAGGATGAGAGTGAGCCTCATGTTCTGGTACGATCGACGTACCCGTTATGCGATAAGCCTTAGTGCGGCATGCATTGCACAACACGCCACTGATCGATATATGTTACTTTAAACCCCTTCAACATGCTGGCAGTAAGTTGAGCTCTGGAGATCACCTCGCATGTTGCAAAGATCGAGTCGATGAAGGTTACGAGGCGGCGCCCACGCCGGATCCTGCGCGGCATGTTGTCGAGTGTAGCCCTAGGCCTCAATGTAGCTGTATATATGTACTCAGTGCGGTCATTTAAGATTACTATTGGCAATGATGCATGCTGCATATAGCTGATCGCCCACGTGCGTGACTTCAGTGCGCGGCTGGCCCCATGCAGCGCAGCGGCCAATTAGGTGGATCCATGTACCAAGGATGCATGTGGCTGCAGGCGCTGTCCTCTTTATACATCTCAACGATCACACCGTCAAATGCCAAAATCATGCTAGACAGTGATCACCTCGGCACCTTGACAATGTCCATATGGCAAGCTTCGATACAAGGAACAATCTGCATCCACAAATGAGACATCATGTCTTGTCACCGTTCACTTTCAGACCAGCTACCTTCTGCGTAATACTTTGCACAACATTTCCTACAGCTTTTACTGCGCCCCCTAACACCGGAAACTCCTCTGCTTGCGACTTTTCTACCCCGTTGTCCTCCGCGGCCTCCTGCTTAGAGCTCCCCTCTCCAGCATCCCCATCGTTCCCGTTGCCGACGACTGTCTTCCAGATCCGAATGGTGCCGTCCTCGGACCCCGAAGCGTAAGACTCTCCGCCTGGCGCGAAGCGCACGCAGTGAACTGGCCCGTGATGGCCCTTGTTGCATTCTGCATCAATGACGTGGGTTCAGCTCAGCACATACTTTCCGTTGACCATAGAGTATGCTCCAAAAGGCCTTGTTAAAGCGGAAATGCTCAAAGAAAAGATGTTGCAGTACGATTGGAGGACCCGGACGGTCCCCCTCTTGTCTTCTGTGCATACTGCGCTTAAGGCAACGCTTGGACGCAAAATAATCTGGGCAAAATAGCAAACCGCAAAACTGGAAAACTCGATGTCTTCATCGAGAAAGTTGTTGCTAAACCCGCGCTGAATGAAACAGGCACGGGCTTGGACTCTGTCTACCAATACAATCAATGATTACGAGAAGCGTACGCAGAGGATCTAGCTTCTTGACAAGCAATGAGTCGCCAAACCAAAATTGAAACATAAGGTCATCAAGGATCTTTCTCGTCAAATGACAGACAACAAAGCAGCACAGTTAGAACGGCCAGTCTCCTCCAAATATCGCTCGCGTGTTTCGAGAAGGCTTCCGACCAACAGACCAAGACCGACAACTTGAAGACGCCCCAATTGCTCGCTCATCTGAGTTCTCTCCGTCCTCTAAGTCGACGACGAGGACCCATCCGTGAGCAACCTGTCTCGTACACTCTTCGCAGAGAGAGGCTCAAATCCTTCTTTCATGTCCGTGTCAACCAATGCAGACCACTTCGGAACAGGAATGACCAGCCCTCTTTCTCCCTCTCACCTAGTTCCTCCCCCGTCTCTGAGTCGAAGAGGCGCACCCACATGTCGTTGCCGGCTGCAACGAACCGCTTGATGGAGGGGAAGAGGGTCGCGGACTCGGCGGCGTGCTGGAGGGTGTGGCTTTTGACGAGAGAGAACTTGTGCGCGTCCCAGATCTTGACGTCCTTGCCGTCCGCGGTCGTGATGAACTGGCCGTCGCGGGAGATCTCCACGCTGGTTGTCGGGCACTTGGTCTCCAGGTTGCGGACTGGCTGGCCCGTCCGGATATCGTACAGCCTAGGTACGGACGGGTGAGAACGGGCTTCAATGGGAACAGAGCAACAAAAGGGAGAGCATCCATACCTCAAATGCTCCATTGGCAAGAAGAGGGAGGTGCATGTTTTACGAGCGACAAGTGCAAGTAACACACCAGACTGGACAACCGAGGAAGGATTTGAACGGGGTTTCAGCGGGGTGAGAAAGAGGGCCACAGGTAAGAGGGATTGCTCCGTAACTGGCAACGATAGGTATGTAAACCAAGGGTGTTTTGACTTCTTTCGATCCTCTGATGATTCTGGCATCGGAAAGCTGATCTTATTGAGACCGAGCACGACAACTCAAATGGAGAAGCACTTTCTGGAAGCAAAATTGGATTTGAACCTGGGCTGTCCTCCCCAAACGAGAGAGGACAAGGCAATGGGAAGAGCGAATTCAAAAAGGATAATCAGGTCCAAGCTTGTTCTGCAGCAAATCGGAGGCTACCAAGGAGGGCAATTTCGGGAGGAGCAACGTATGAAAATAAGGATTGAAGTTGAACAGCTAACGTAGAACACAGGATGGAAAATAGATTCTTGGACTCTCTTCCAACCCATCAAAGAAGGTGATTGTACGGCATGTGATTAAGGATTTATAAGTACTCCAGAGGAGCGGACTACGGGCGGCGGACATTTCCGGAACCCTTTCGGAAGACAACATCTTTAACACGGCCAGAGTCGAGAGGTCTGAACAAGTGGGGTAAACTCACGGGTGAATTTCGCTACACCCCAGTCACATGGGCAAACTGACGCCATTGCCACTCATGAACCAACTCCCCAAGAGCAGCAAAGAGCAAACCTGAGAGATTCGGTGAAGTTGATGATGTGTAGTCCTATGTCTAACAGACTTATTGATCACGCGTTCCGAGCATAGAGTTGCCGTAAGCGCACCTTACTCCCGTGTTGTCATTAAAGGCGGCCAAAATAGTGCTGTCATTCTCATGGAACAAGCTGATGCGAACAGTCGCTGGAGCTCCTCCAATGATCACCGGGTCTGCGTCTGGTCTCTCAAGATCAAAGATGCGGATCAGCTTTTCAGCGCCCCCTGTCACAATCTTCTTCCCGCTCTGCAAGACAACAAACAAAGATCGACTTACCGGTCAATCTATCCACTCCAAACAAACCTCCTTTCAAGTCTGCAAGTCCGTACGTGTCCAGAGTTGGAAGTCCTCTTCTGAGCTGAGGTCCCTCAAAAGAGGAAACTGCTAAAGATAGAAGACCATCTCTAGGGGCCCATTTGCTTAACAAGATATGAACGCACAGATGCTACACATACGCATCTGAAAAGGGGTGTCGTGAAGCTGCTAGAGAAAGCATTTACTTGCCTTGGCAAAATCGACGCTCCTCACAATGTGCTTGTGGTCAAACGAGTGCATTAGCTCGCCACTTAGCGCGTCCCACACACGCCTGCACACAAGATCCCATGTTACAAGGTAATCCAGTCACGTGACTATTGAGCTGCTAGACCATGCTGCAGCAGCTTCTTCCTAGTAGGCACTGATCTTGTGCTGTTCATCATCTCCTGTGATGCAAAAAAGGCACAGCATCCTTGATATTTCAAATTATGCCTCCTGATTTTAGGTACGATGCCTGTTCTCGGATTGCAAAAGCAGCTCGCTTGAAGCAGTGTTTGGAGCTGTCTTGTGCTGATCGACACAAGAGGTCAACAAAAAGTTGCATGGAGCCTACACTAGCTATCACTTACGCGCTGAAATCTGCTGATGCCGTTGCGGCTATTGTTGCAGACGGGTCAAGACAAGCTCCCCAGACTGCTCCTTTGTGGCCTTCAAAAGTTCCAATCCAATCGCCAGTCTCTCCATTACGCAGCATTGGCTTGCCATCTGCACCAAATTGTCAAAATCGGTAAGACAAATATCTCTCTCACCAAGTGCTTCATACAACCCCATTGAGCCACTTGAAACATGACATAACCTACAGAACCCTAAACAGAAACTTGATCATTCCGGAAGTCGTCCCACAACCATCGCATCCCTCACAGACACCATTACCAAGAGCTTCACAATTAATCATTCATCTTCTTTGCTCAACAGACGTGCATGGATCCACAAGAAGTCAAGCACGGGCCTCTCCCCACAAGGTAAGCAAACCTTCACCTAGACATGTGCATGCTCCAGCTGTGCCTCATGCAAACATTGTCATATTTCGTTGCATTCATCTGAAGCGAGCCTCACCTTTGCTCGCGCTCATAAGGAAGAAACCATCATCAGTGACCGGGCTGTATGAGAGATCCACAATAGGCCTGGAATGGCCATGGCAGACCAAAGGGACCTGCGCTCTTTTGACAACCATCGCGGATCAAACAGTCCTTGAAGTGATCTCCTGCTTCAGTTGTCTGCGAAGGACTGGCAGTGACTGGCTGAGCCCCGGCTACTTGTGCCCTGACGCTAATCGAACACGCTGCTAATGAGACACTGGTTGCTTAGCCTTTCTAGAAATCTGCATAAATACTAATGTAATGTACAAGTGCGACTTTGTCCAGTCGCAACAATGGAGGGATGTCTGTCTTGCGTGCAACGCAAGTTGCAGAATGGGCTTTCTTCCAAAACAACCTCCTGAGCCCTGCCTAGTAACTCTCAAATGCTAATCATCGGTCAAATGAGGAAGGCCTGCGATCAGATTGACTGGTTGTAATCACAAACTTCACGGAACCTGAAGACAACACACGAGGCAAATATCTCTCAAAACTGCCCTGATTTGCAGAGAAAAAATCACCCTGGTGAGCGTTTTGCACAAGCTTCCCTGCACTGCCGATGCCAGCTAAGATGAAGTGTGGTCCCTGCCTAATGCAATGCCTGCGAGCCGTGTCCTTCCGCCCCCTCCCTACAAAAGCTCTTCCCCTCCTTTCCCTGTGTACCTACCGTGTTGATCACCTCGTCACCTTCCTCCCTGCTGCATGCTAACCATAACCTGGAGTCCAGAACCCAGATTTTGACCAAGAAACAGAACGGTTCACATTCATTGAGAAGCTCATCTACGGTTCACGTGCTTTTCGGATGTCCAACCAGAAAGGCCTTGTTTGTTTTGACCTGTGGAAGTCTGCTCATGATGAAACTTCGGGGAAGTTTGGGAAGAAGGGCAAACGGGGCCTCAACCTCCTCGTTTAAACCTGATCTCCTAACGAGGATAGGGTTTCAGTATAAAAGAGGAGGTGTGCGTCCTCACTTGACACACTGGCTACACGAAGCGAACAGGCGCCTCGTGTTCCACAGGCGCCTTCTGCTGGGGCCAGGTCGTCTGCCTTCGCTCCCAAAGCAGCCTGTAGGTCTTTCCTAAGCTTGATCTTTCCTTCTTCAAGCCTGGGAACTCCTTGTGAGCTGGCGCAACCAAGGCGCTGCTCATTCGCCTGATGCACAATTCTGCGCAGCACTGCAAAGAAACCCCAGTGTAACTCCAGTTTGTTGAAGTGTATCAACAAAGTCTGACTCCATTTGGGTCTGTTTCACTGGGATTTCCCCTATTCTCAAAGGTTTCTTCTAGTTTGAAGGGTTTCCCCTCTGACCTGCTCTCTGTGTTGATCAACCCTTCAAGCTCCAGCTCACAATGGAGGGACACACATTCTCTGTATACCGGGGAATCATTGATGAAGTCCTGGAGAAAGCAAGGGCTGACTTTCAGGCTGAGGGAGCGGACGAGCGCGTCCTGGACGAACTGCGAATGGTGCGCTTCTGCACATCTGCAACCTTTACACCACATTCTACTCTCCACACTCCATAATGTGCATGTGATGGCCGCACTCCTGAGAAAAGCGCTGCCTATCTTGTTCAGGCTGGGAGCTGGAGTACTCTAGTAAACCTGCTCCCAGTATCACAAGGCATTCAGCACTTGTGTCCGCTGCAATCCTCGCACCTGAACTCACCTCTTAGATTGCTGAGATTGTTATGTAAGTGGGAAACCTTGCATCAGCTGGTGTTTAGTAGTTTCATTAACAGGAAGTGGTCAGCCACAGAATGAAGCAATGAGGCAGCTTGGCACTAGCTGCATCTCAAGAGGGTTTGGTTTTCTGTAGTGTAGCAATGGGAGCAGGAAAGACATCACAGTCAGTCAGTGTCTGAAACAAAGACTGTATTTTGGTGCTTGCCCAGGAGTCTTTGGCAGCTTATAGCCTTCTTACGGCCATGTCAAATGCATGCAATCCATATTTTGGCGCGCCGCTTCCTGCTTCTAGATTCTCATAGAAAAACGTCACCATTTGTGAATTTCTTGGGCCCATGATCAAGCGGATCAATACTCAGATTTGACATCCTGGAGACCCCACAGTGTCTTTTCATCGCTTGGTCTGTTTCTACTCATTGTTGAGCCTCAGGAGGGCAAACCCTTTCCTTTGTATCTGAACTCCTTCCTCAGGAGGGCAAAACCTTTCATTTGTAATTGAATTTCTTCATCCATCGACAATCTCTTCCTCTTTCCTCCTTCGTACAGATGTGGGAGAATAAGCTCCTCATGACGAATGCAATCCAGCCAGCAGGGGTGCTGGTTGAGGAAAAACCCGTCCAAGCAGCCCTGGAAGCCCCTCCCCAGAACGCCTTCTTTCCAACAGACCTCAACTACCCCCCTCCACCGGACCTGCCGACTCAAGAATATGTCTCTGTTCCACACTCTGTAAGTCTTTGCCTCACATTTTGTGGTCAGCCTGAATGAATCTTGAATTGTCTGGATGGTTGGTCACAGGTTGTCCTGTCGGTTGAGTAGTAGGGGGGGTGACAGGTTTAGTTTGAGCTGCTGTCATCTTTTCCAACCCACCCCAAACTTGTGAAGGTCAGTTTCCCTGCTTCTGTTATGTTGCAGAGTGCCTGTCGTCAAGGCTGTTTGGCAACTCTCTAAGGTCTTGAGTCCGTCTCCGCGTGCCAGTAGAGTCTGTGCCAGAGTCTTTGGTGCCAATTTACTTGGTCAAATAGGAGCAAAGGCAATCAATATAAGAATCTTCGAGGCACAGAATCAATGACGCCCTGATTGTGCCCCAGGGTACCTCTTCAGTTGGTTTCTTTGTAGGAAAGAGGTTTCCTGCCAGGTTGTTTGCTTTCATAAACTTAAACATTCTAGATGCTGTAAGCCGGCCTAAGTTCGCCCTGACTGTTAAGTTTTCTCCTGAACTTGCCCATGTGTTGCACTTTGGATCCAAGAAGCCCCCTTCTACCTGGCTTCAAAGGCCCACTCCAAAAGGAAAAAGACGAACTTGTTGCACTCATTCTCTTCAATTTGCAGCTCACTGCTCGAGACATTCCTGTCAAAGAGCAGGACAAATCACAGGTCTCTCAGGCCTCACTGGTTTAAGATGCACCCTCCAAAGCCTCTTGACATACTTCTGGAGTTGCCCCTCAGATGCTCTTGAAGCTTGGACAAAACTGGTAGTACTCGAAGTGCTTCAGAGAAGGTGTCGCTTGCGTCTGACGGGGTCGTAAATGGGCGCAGGGAAGGGGCGAAGCTAGCAGCAGCGCTGCTGGGGGGGAGGACAAGCCGTCTACGTCTGCCAACGAGGTGCGTTTCCAAGTACCAGCTTCCGCAGACTTTTCAGGAATGGTTGGTTTAGAGGAAGGCTTGTAAAAAAAACACCAAAAACTAAAATAAAACAAAAAACAAACTGCTCCGTGTTGGTGTCACCTCAAACTCCGTTGGATCTCCTCAAAGCCCTGTGCCAAGAAAATTTTGAAGGGTCTCCTACTGTAGAAGGGTTCCGAGTACGACTTGACACTTTGAATGGCACGACAGCATGCACAGTAGAATACACACGAGCCGGTACGGAGGCCTAGACAGATCATCAGCTACAGAAACCCCACCCTCCTACAATCACCTCGGCACTATCTCTTTCACTTTGGAGCGCGGCATGCTTTGACTTCTGCAGACGAAGGAGCTTTGCGAAGGATTTTCAGGACAAGAGACCCTCATATTTGCATACCACAGGCTCTGAAAGCGTACACAACGCCTGCAGGGCCTCCAAGACGTCAAGCGGAGGCGCCTCTCCGAGCTCGGGCCCGGCCTAGAAAACGCTGCGGACGGCTTAGCGTCCGCATCCGTTCCGTCCGTTGGCGTGACGGTGGGGTCGGACGGATTGCGGATACGAGGGGGCGGGGGGGGCGACGAGGACGATGAGGAAGATTACAACGAGGAGGAGCCGGAGAAGCCGCCAGAAGGTGCGGGTTTACGGTTTTTGAGCGTTCATTGGAAGTGCTTTGTACTTTGGTGTGGTTTTGTCGAGTATTTCCACATTGTTCCACTTTACCGGATCCGGTTGTGTCAAGCTTGTGTTGTGTGCTGGGCGAAGAATGGAGACAGTAACAAGGAGGATGAGGAGAGGGCTTTGAGGGTTCGTCGATCGTTTTTCTTTTTCGCAGGATCTGTCAAGCTCTTGTATTTTGCACTTTTGAGTCCAGATCCTTCGAGTACCTCTTCTGAGCGTCGCTGACAAATCTCGAGGACGAGTTCGGGAGTGTCGTTACGAGTTTTCTCGTCTGGATTCGTCTTCAGCTCTTTTAGACTTCGTGGTTTTGCGAGCTCTATTCCTCGAGCTGTTTTCGTCGAGTCGAGCTTGCTCTCGGTAAGCTAAGCAACCCCCCTTGTTGGTAAAAACGTGAATGTTTTTCTATGTTGGAAAGATTGTGACACTTATTCCCAGCTGACCATTGCAGTGAAAGAGGATATCGCTTGCATCACTCGAAGTGCTTTGTCTTACTCTTCTCCACACATTTTCAAAACACAAATTTCTACGACTTTTTGCTGAATGTAGTACTTTCCAATAGACTTGCCTTCTTTGCTTGGTTTGCGGGCTTTGAAGATACCGTACTAGAGTTGGACTTGGGCGGGGATAACCTTTCGAACGCGTTCAGACACAGCGAATACCTTTCACTGTAACAAAAAATGTGTGACAGAGAATCACCCAAAACTGCCTACGTGTGAATACCACTCGTCTTGCTACAGATTGCAATGAACGGAGAGGTTTGGGTTTTGGGAGAAATGAAGGTGACACTGGGCGGGGAAGACGGCCCAAAATATGTGTGAACATCACTCATCTCAGGAGACTACAAGTCTAAGACTTGAGAACAACTTGTAAGGCCCATCCGAAAGAGCCAATTTTGAACACCTATGTCCTGCCGAAAGGTGCGGGCTTTGAAGGAACTGGAGGTAGCGGGCGGCGAGGAGGACGATCTGAACGAGCACTAACACCATTTGCTTTTTCTGGAAGACTTGACCTTGAAGACACAAGTTTCATCGGACGAGCCCACTTTTGAACTTCTATTTCCTGGTAGTTATTGCAGTAAAAGAGGAGGTGCGGGCATTGGAGGAACTAGAGGTGGCGGGGCGGCGAGGAAGACGACTTGGAGTAAGCTTGGACATAGATTAACTTTTCCAGAAGACCTCAAGTTTCAAGGCATAGATATGCGGTAGAGCCCTTTTTTGAACATCTCGTCTTAATTTTCATCACAGTGAAAGAGGAGGTGCGGGCTTTGGAGGAACTAGAGGTGGCGGGCGCCGAGGAGGATGATTTGAACGAGCTCGATGACGAGGAGGAGCAAAAGGAAGAGGAGGACGACGAAGCGGAGGCGACCGCAAACATCGTGTTGGCGCAGTTCGAGAAGGTGACGTCACGCATCCCCGTTGATCTCCACTAGTTGCTTTATCTACTCGTGGCGTCTCAGATTCGATCAGACAACGTCAGGCTTCCGGTTCAACGTCGCCGGCGAATGTTGCTATAAGATTTGATGGCGTTTGAACGATGTAATAGACTTCGTGTTGGCGTAAACCTGACGCCTCTGTACGCCGATTGCAACGTTCCATCAGCTTTCAGGGGCTCATGCTTTTTTCCTTTTGTAGATTCGTTCTTGCCAGATTATCTCATTTCCAAGAGATACACTTAGGTGGAGTCTATCGACGTGTTGGCGCCGTTCGAAAACAGGACGTCCTCCCGTTCGGAGCACGTCAGTGACGTACCATTAGGGTACCCTCGGCGACTCTTGAGATTTTTATTGCTCTTTTTGTTGGCAAGGTTCGAGGGAAGAAATGGGTTACCTTTTGGGATGACGTTCTGAGGCTTTTTCTGCCCCCAAAAAGCATGATCGAATTGCGCCACTTGACCATTTGAGCCGTCGCTAGACCAACTCTGAGAAGGTCGAGAAGGTGGCTCTTCCAAGGACGGTGATGGAGAGTCCAAAACTTTTGTTAAATGCAGCTTCCGGGGCAAGAAGGATCGTCAGCTGACATTTCAAACGTGATCATATTGTCGTAGAAGAAACCTGTTCAGCCTAAGCACTCTAATGAATCTTGTATTGTTTTGATTTGGACCATGAGAGATGGACAGCAAACGGCGAAAGAGGACCTACAAGTCAAGAAGGCCTTTTTTATTCGAGAGAAAGTCGTCGTTCTTTCAGCCAGGGCACGCTTGCGACCACCTGATCTTTCCTCTGTGCTCGCTGTTCCGTTAAGCCTCCGATGACGTCAGCGTGAGCAAAGGGGGGTTTGCATTCCAGCTGACGTCAGCGGTGCCGTCTAGGCCTGGGTGGCTGACGTTTGCAACGGTCCGATTGCAGGTGACTCGGTCGAAGAACAAGTGGAAGTGCACGCTCAAGGAGGGCGTGATCAAGCTGAACGGAAGGGACATTCTTTTCAACAAGGTGGGTGGTGGACTTTCGGCACTCGCTCTACTTTTTCGTTCCTCCGCTCCCTCTGCTGCGCCTCTTTCCGTAACTGTGTGTGTTCCTTCGCTTGAAAAACCAAGCCTGTAAAGGAAGTGTGCCATTGGAGTGGGAGCAGAGTCGCTTAGTAATGTAAGGAGTAGTTGCGAGGTTGCTGCAACCCACAAGCCAAGCTTAAGAAAGGGAGTGGTTAGTAAGTAGCATTTGCTTCTTTGCTCTGTCCACCACTTTGAGCAGGTTTGCACCTTTCCGGAAAACCTTCGTCTCACATATCTGCTTTTCGTAAAAGCAGTGAGTCGACGATGCTAGATCTGAAATTGAAGTTTAGCAACAATCTGAGATATGTTTTCCTTGGCGCAGGCAAATGGAGAGTTTGTCTGGTAAGACGGTCGTTCAAAGGGCCAGAGGGAGAGCGTTGCAATAGGTCGGGGCTCCGAGACTAACGACGGCCTTGCGGAATCGATCACATTCTTGTCCTACGGCCTAGGCTCATACATTAGGCAGACGCGGTCACAGAACTCTTTCCTTTGATGGGCCTTAGGTTTGCTTTTGAACAGGATTGCTTTGGCCCTTTGTAGGCCCGAGACTGAGCGAGGCTTTTCAGTGCAGAGCTTCGGTCCCCCTGACTCACGAGGTGGTTCATTTGTTTGATTGCCGCCATGGATATGCAATGGTTAGGGAGCACGCTGACCTCGATTGGTATCATACCATAGTATGGTGACAAATCTGATGATGCCGCGCCAGATCGTCAGACTGCGCAATATTGCACTGAATCATTGAGATGCAACCGTCTCCCCTGTGGCCATATCTGGTTTGCAGGCATGCCATGCATGCAAACGGTCATGTGCAACAGGCGAACTTATTGTGCATCACATGCTTGAATCTGTATAACATCATAGGTGAGCAGCTATAGCCGATCATATGCATGTGAGCAGTAGTAAGGATCAGATTAGTGCGAATCCTAGTTCCAACAGATTGCCCGGAGGCGACAAGTAGCTAGCGGAGTCACGGTTGCTTTGACTAGCACGCCACTGGCAAGTTTAGTTGTAATCCGGTAAGCTGTTGTTAGACTAGGTTTGGTGACTAATTCAGTGTACGCACTTTGATTTGGTTAGGTAGCTAGACGTTCAAGATCCAAACAATCGATCCCATGTATGCCATGGAAGCCTATGGCCCATGTGGCTACGGCGTTTGAAAAGAGAACATCAGCGCTGCCAATCACTGCATGCTACCGGCCAGGCGAGCTGCGCACATGTACGATAGCGCATGCGCATGGAGCAGCGCCATACCAGTACGGTAGGCGCGCATGATCGATACAATAAGAAAATCAGGCGTGCAATGCCTGATGCAAATTATTGCGTCCTTGCAATCATGGTGGCTATGCATGGCGTCCCAAACTGTTTGCAGGCTCATACACCACTAAGATATGTTGCCTCCGCTGCAGTATCTGTGCATTACCAAAGCATTCCATGTTCTAGGTGCCACAACAATGATGTGACTGTATTGCAGCGGGACTGGTAGAGTTGACACGTGATCCGTCAAGGAATGAAGGTACCGAATGATACCATGGTTGTGATCATTCCCAGTGTTGCTTAACTTTACAGGAGTACCGGCGACGAACTGTGGTTTTGTGCAAGTGCCACGCTTCTGTGACCTTAACGAATGCACACGACTTTGTGCGTTAGCAACACTGCAACACTTCTGATTATTTGGGGTAGGAAAGAATGACAAGGAAGGGACCACACAAACATGTCTAAGCGTAGAAGGAAGATAACCAGTGGTCAAATCTGGCTGGGTCCGGCTTGGTCGTCCATACCGCTTTCTCTCCGTTTCGATGAGGCCCCTGGACCTCCCATGGCTTGTGTATACATCACTTCTGCCTTCCGGATGCGCTCCCTCTGAAGCAAACACATCCTTAGTGTCTTGATAACAAGACTTGCCCTTTCTCCGTATATTCAAAGTTTGTTCATGTCTACTCATAAGTGCGTGTGGCGGAAGAAACCCTGCAGCTCTTCCTGCTGACAACAAACTAAGACGAGGAAACAAGACTGCGTGCTTCCGACTTTATTTTCCGGAAAAAAACAGACAAGCTTTTTGAGTACTGCAAATGCGGTACGACTTACAAGACACACTGCTTTCGAGTTTGAGTTTTGTCAACCGGTCACTGGAAGCAGCTGAAGCAGATACTTGCTCCAAACGGTAGTTTCAACTGGAACCAGAGGGCACATAAGAATTAGCAGTTCCTACTCTACGGACCTGGTTTGTCAAAAACGAGTCCGGGAATTGATGGAAGACCATGTGAAGAAGTTTCGAACTTTCTGCGCCAGAGAAAGGGGGAAATATGCTCTACCTGGGTGGGCTCTTGTGCCAAACTGAAGAGAAAGCTGTTGTCTTAGCTCAAAATGAAGACCCTTCTGACAAAAGCATACCTGTGCTTCTACAGCGTCTGAAACATTGACGGACTTGGGGATGTGAATGAAGCGGATCCTCCTCCCCTGGATGAACATCAACGCTAACTCGGTCTTGATTCCCTGGAGAGAAAGCAAGTCCGATCAAGCCTTATGACAAGTCTCTGCACTCTCAAAGGTGCGTCAGTGCAAAACTTTGTGAACATTCAGACTGCACATGAGCTCCTAGGAAAAGTAAAAACCAACAAACAACATTGTGCAACAGTTTTGGTGATGCTAAACCTGGGGTATATGCATGATGCAACAAAAGGACATAGACAACTGGCATGTAGAGAGGGCATGAAGGAGTCGTATGTGGTACAGTCGATGCAATCTCCAGTTTGTAGCCTTTGCAGCTAATCAGAAGCAAGGGGTGAGCAAGCTGCACCGCAAAGATGAGGTTGCACGCACCTGGAGGTTCTCTTGAATAGCATCTTTGATGACAATACTGTAAAGAATCAGAAGGGCGAGCATTCACATCTTCTCGCTGTGATCAGAACAACTTGACACCGGCAAACTAATGCATTCAAAGCATTCAAGGGTGCTTGACTTAATCTTGAGCACAAGCAGCAGGAATGAAGCATCCACCGTCAGACGAGTACACCCTCGTGTTCCAGATCAAGCTCCACAAGAGACGTGAAGTTCTTACGGAAACAACCTGATCCATCCGCGTAATTGAGCATTTTGCTCTGGTACTCCTTCACCAGAGCCGCTGACAGAAACAGTGCAGAGGCCCTCACATCTTTTTCACCTCTGTCCTACTGCCGAGCATACCGGCAGAAAGCAGGTCACCACTCACTTCATCCCAAGGTCACACTCCTCCAGAACGCCCTTGACCGTGACGTCATTCTTCAGCTCAACCAGGACCTTCATCCCCACCAGGGCCTGGATCACGCAGATGAGCGACCGCTCGGACGCTCGCCCCTTTTTCTTCACCATCTAATGTGAAATTGTGTTGAAAAGGTAAATAAGCAAGCACCTCTTCTAAAAGCAGGCCGCTTAACCTTCTGGAAACCTACATTGAGTGATTAGGTGTAGTCGAAGCGGAAGGCACAATCACTCCACAACCAAAGGGCTGGCTAGGCAGGCAAACGCTAGCCGGCAGACCACATCATCCACAGCTCGTCTTCAGTTACACACCTTAGGAGGCGAGAAGGGGATTCGAGCGAGGCGGGTTGTACGGGGGTTGTACTATGATGGCTCCTTTGATTGTAACTCTTCCAGGTCTTTTTCACCCTTTGGTTTTGACGAAGACTCAGAGAAACGAAGTTCAGGACTTGAAGCAACGGACATGCGCGCGCATAGACATACGCCAATCCGATTTCATATCGAAATACAGCACTGTAATCACGCCCCGGTCAGATATTAAGTCTTCCGAATGTCCCGTCGAGTCGTCGACGGCATCTCAACCTGGGAGGAAGCCGAAGCGGCAAGCCGCATCGACGTGATGCAGCAAAACTTCACCGGGTGATAACAAAATTTTACAAATATGCGAAGAAAATTCTAACGTAAAATACAAGAGAAGCGCCAAATTGAAAGTTGCAGTTGGATCGCGAGGAAAAAGAAAGCGCAGCTACTGCGCAGCCAGATGATGGCGCATTGATGGGGTCGCAGGAGCATGCGTCTACAAGCTGTGGAGCTTTGTAGCGCTTAGGGCTGCTATTTATGAAAGTAGGTAATGAGTTGCGATGTGCCCTCTCTTGGTGATGGGCGCAGAAGGGTTGCAATTAGGGAGACCGCTTCAGCAGGTTGATTGAGTTAAACCTAAGGTTACTGCCTGGGGTTGCGTGATTCCATCACAGTCAGTTGAAGCTGTTGTATTGCAGCGGTGCACCCTTCAATCAATTAGAACAGTCACTGTCTAGGTACGAGGCACCATGTCGGACTTCAGCGTTTTCCTTATAGTCTTGGCGGTGATCATATCCGTTTTGGTTGTTGTCATCAACATCTATGTGCTGATCAACTACCAGCATCCAGATGACAGGAATCAGGCCTACTTTCCCAAGTTTATTGTGGTAAGATTTCGTTCCTCAAGATCTGTCTCCTGCATCCATTGCATAGTCAGCAAACCCTAAATTATGAAGCAATAATCAAGCAGGAGACTGGCGCCAATATCTGTTTTTTGAATCGCTTGTGCTTGCATCGGAGCGCCACTCTGCTGGAACAATTTGATCTAGATTAGCATTCTGCATCTTCAAATGACTAGTGGAAGGCCCATTTTAGATACACCCCAGCAATTCAGGGGCAACAACCCGACTTCCTCTGCTCAAACCCTTTGTGCTTCAGTATACATCAACAGCAGTTTCAGCCAGTCATTTGCAGAAGAAAATTTTGGGTGTACTCAACCGAGACACATATGACCTTGAGCTGCAACTTCTTGAAGAGGTTGCACACTTGCATGGAGGGCCGATCCCTGTGCTTCTGGTTGACACTGGTCGTTCTTCAGACTTAATCAGCCCTGTGGTCACCGGGCCTCAGCTGTGTGCTAAGCTCGAATTGAACCATTGTGGAGTGCGAGGCAGTCTCCTGGACGACAAAGAAAGCATAGGCCTGGTTGAGAGGCGCTTTGCGCAGATTGGGGGCCCAAGCAAGCTGACTTGCCATTGTTAGACGAGGAAGAATTTTTGATGAGCAATGCGATTTTCTCCGGCAGCTCATGAGAAACTGAAATAGTGCACCTGCTGTAGTTGAGGACACCTGGGCTCACGTTTTCTGCTTACCCCAGCCCTGGCCACCCCTTCCCACCGCCCCACTTCAAACTCCCTCCATACTTCCTGCCAACACATGCTTCCGGCCCCCCTTCCTAAGCTGTCAACCTTACTGCTTTCCTGTGACCAAGCTCTCCCCCATTCCAATACAAATGCGCTTGACCAGCCAACCCCCCTTTCATGGAGCTTATGTTTTCTTGGTCAACATGCCCCCAGAGGGGGCAACCACCCAGGCAAATAAAATGGCAATCGTAGCGAGCACAGATCTGGGGCTCCACCGCGTATGCCTATACCAAATTTTGTAGGCGTCTTATAGGGGCCATCCCCTACCTATATACCAAAATTCGGCCGGTCATAAGCGGTGGAGCCCCTAATATGAGGTTTTGATTGCAACAAATTTGACACCTGTCACTTTTCCCAGCCATTCTGCTAAACTTCAAGGCCTTGTTTGGTGGATCCAATGTCCAGGAAAGTTGGCGGAAAACTCTTGAGATCATATTGGGGTCATAAGGAACAGGTTTAGGCTTTTGGGCACCTGAGATATGCAGCCAAACTTCACTTGGATTTCTGCTCGGGAGCCCTTTTAGCTGGGTGGTTGTCCCCTCTGCATGCCCCCCTCCCTAATCTTTGCAGCTCCCTCCCCCCACAGGCTTTAGCCTCACCGTCTCTCAGTTGTCAATCTTGATCCTCCTTAGTTCGAAAAGAATGTCCCACCCTCCTGGCGATGAATTTCTCATTGAAAACCGATGGTTTCTTTACTGTTATGGCCCCCTGCTCAGTTAGCATCACCTCTGACACCCTATTCCCCCCCGTTTTTCCTGCTTCACACAGGCCCAGCTGTGCTTTTTGATGCTCTCTTTTACGATCGACAGTCCCTCAACCCTTACATAGAGCTCCAGAGCCCTTGCGCCTGTTTCTTCCTCTCCAGTCAACTCTCCCCAGCATGCTTTCTGCCTCCCCCCCTCCCTCGTTAGCAGCATTTTGGCCTTGTCAAGGTCCAACTGTCTATTTTATAGCTCCACTTTTGAGCGGAGTATTCGCAGTTTGTGACCAACCCGTTGCATCAATCCACAATCCCCTTCGTGGGACTGATTCTACCCTCGATCAACAGGCCCCCCCAAGGAAAACCAGCCCTTCCCGCCACAGCTCTTGGCTCCTCAGTCGCCCAGCTGAGAAGCTGAACGGACAAAGAGCTGTCCATTCTGATACTACTCCTCTGGCAAGTTCTCACCCAACAGCCTTTGTTCAGCCACCACTCCCTAAGACTATTTCTTGGTTCATCAGCGCCCTCCTTCTTGAAACGATATTGCATCCACCCTCCGTCCCTTGCCAAATGTTTGGCCTGACCGCCCCCTAGCTGCCCACAGCTCCGCTTTCCAGCAAGCTATCCCCCACTTCGTCGATTGACTTTTCTGGAACAATCCGCTGCCTGGTGCTCCGCCCCCCCAGAAAGAGAATGACCCGCTCATTCCGCAGCTCCCCTTTTCAACAAGCTCTCACCCATCCTCCGGATCAAGGCCCCCTGAGAGGCTGACCTTTTGTTCTCATTTTGCGTCCCTCTTCATTGATCAGCAATTCGTCTCTTGCCAGGTTTTCGGCCTGACCGTCGCCCAGCTGTCCATCTTGATGCTGCCCCTCGACGTCGCCAACCGCAACGCGTGCCAGAGCCAGGTGGTCAACGGCGCTTGCAACCTGACGCTCCCGATGAAGGAGCTCTGGTACGCGATCTACATCGTCGACGCGGTTCTCGTGTTCCTCGTCATCCCTTTCACCGTCTTTTTCTACGAGGCGGACCAGGAGAAGTGAGTCTGGTTTATCCCTCCTCTGGTCTGCTCGATGTTTACGTTTCTTTTCCCTTCTGAAGGGTTGTATTGTCAACGCGACCTGCTCACGGCAGTTTTCTACGAGCGACCAGGAGAAGTGAGCCGGATCTAAGCCTCCTCTAGTTTGCTCGGTATTTACGTTGTTGTGTCCTTCTGAAGGGTTGTACCGTCATCACATCCCGTTCACCTATCTTCTTCGACGAGGTGGACCAGAAGGAATGAGCTGGATTTATTTCCTTCTTCTTTTGCTTGGTGTCTACGTTTCTTTTCTCTTCTGGTCGGAGCATTATAAATGCATCCCATTTCCCTTCTTTTTTCACAGCTAGAAGAAGTGAGCTGGGCCTCTCTCTATCCTTGTTCGGTCAGTGTCGTCGTTTGCTGGCTTGGTTGGTTGACGAACCAGTAGCAAATGTTGCTGCTCTACATCTCCTTTTGTGCTCCACTTATGCTCCTCAAGTTTCATTGGAGGACGCGGTTGGAAAAGCTTTGCCGACATTGATACCCTTCGCCTCTGTGCCCGCAGGACTGCAACGCAGAGGATCACAAGTGCACTCCTCTGGTCGGGCGCTACTGCCGTGGTGTTTGGCCTGATCCTGGGCATCTGCTATGGTAAGTGGACCATTTGCTATGGTCAATAAGGATGCGATGTCAAGAAACGATACCCACAAGGTTGGCTGCTTCAACCGATAAGACCTAGTCTACATTCACTCATGCGGGTGCGGATGTAGGCAGATGCACCTTTTGCACTGATCCATCTACTCTGATACTGTCCAGGGCTCGTGGGCTACGTTGACTACCCCGTCCGGCGGTTGGTGTCAAGTACGGTCCCCATCAGTATAGACTCCTTCAGCAGGCTGTCCCAGACCACCCCCTGCTTCGATGCGGGAAGGGCTCAGGGCGTTGCGGTGAGCCATACTGCACTTTTCGGCAGTCACGTCGCTATAGATTCTTTGAAATACGAAAGAGAAGCAAACTCTAGATATGCACTGGTCGCAAACCAGGCTGCCTGCTTCTTGGAGAAGCGGCCGGTTGCGACTCTGAAGCGCTTCGTATTGCTGTGCTGCACCAGAGTTTGGGACATGGTTAACGATTGTGCAAAAGAAGGCGGCAGGAGTAAGCGAGGCGAGGATACGGTACTTTACTCTTGGGGTCTTATTGGTATCCTGCCTCGGCCAACAGCATAAGCACTTGCGTCGGTGGATCTGGAGAAATTGTGCTCAATCCAGAAGATGAAATAAGTGGCAGCCATGGGCGGGTTATGTTATCTGGGGCTCAGGATGAGTATGCGTGGAGAGCCGGTATATTCAAGGAACGCCGCTTCGGGTTGCTTGGTGCTTCCTTTGAAGCTCATTATCACTCTTTTGACTAGGTCAGCACACTTGTGAAGAGTTCTATATTTCAGAACGAGATCTGGTCATTCAGTACATTCCAAATATAGTGTTTCATTGGCGGGAGGGGTTACTCTGTTGCTTTTGGTGCAGTAGTAGACAAGTACCGTCTCTCATCTCGTTCATTCGTAATCAAAGCACGCTTTTTTCTACAGTGCGACGCCTTGCAAGCCCCCTCCTACACGGGCGAGACGTGGACCATCCGGACGACCTTCCCGGTGTACGTCATCGCGATCACCACGATCGTCGGATCCGTCCTCTTCTCGGTGAGCACACCAGACCACCCAAAGGTGACGTCACTTGATGACGTCACCCTCTTGGAATCGTCGCGAACAAAGGCCCTTGCTGGTTGATGCGACGCAAACAGCTCCTGTGACGGAATCGCTCCTCGGTGGCCATTTCTGGTGGCCACGACTCGACAAGCGAGCTAGACCAAAACGTGGTTACAGATCATACAACCAGAGTCGTTGGGTTTAGCCGGCCGCCCTTTTCGCCCAGGCACTTTAGCCCGTAGATAGGCGCTCTTTTTCTCGAGGGGACGCACTTGAGAACGGACGGATGCAAGTGGGAGCTGTCGTCATCAGTCGACAAAAGGATCATCGGAAGCATCGAAAATGCACAGAGGTTCAACTACGTTTGATTGCTTGCGAGTTCACATCCACCAACAAGCTATGCGGACTTTAATCGCTCATATTCCGGCGGGTTCCACAATCTCCAAGCCCCACGCTGCCATGAAGCTGGGGGCGTGACATTAAACCAGATGGTCAGCGAAACTACCTGTTGAGACCGACCCGACAGAAACCCTCTTTTCGGGCCTGAAGCAGGTCAAGAAGCTGGGCTTCCGGCTGCGCTTTTGAGGTCTCAAATCCTACCCGGAATCGCCGAGATCGTTAACACCGACTCAGAATAAATCCACTTGTTCGTTTGCCGTGCAGATCTTTGGCGGGATTGGTATCATGTGCCTACCCCTTGACATGATCTTCGCCTTCTTGCGGCGCCCAACGGCCGTCATCAGCCGTTCGGAGTACATCAAGGTCAGCCACGTGTCCATTCCTGCACAAGCCACGCGTCAAAGTAAAATTTGACGCCTTTGAAAAGATTGCTAGACGTCTTTTGAGTCGACTGGGGAACTTGTTTGAAGGAGGCGGTGCATGGTGTTTTTCCTCGAGCGGTGCGTCCTGTTTGGCAGCGAAAAGGGACGCAGAAGCCGGCGGAGCCTTGAAAACTTTTCAGCCCTTCTCTTAAGAGATGGCCTTTCAGTCGTGACTACAGATGCACCGTGTCGCAGACGATTTTCGACTCCCCCTGCTGACGTCATCCGCAGGTAGCGAGGCCAGTGGTTCAACTGAGCACTACGTATCTTCTGAGTCGTTCGCCTGACAAGAATCTAAGCCCCCTTCCCTGCAAGCGTCAACGTAACCTGGCAACCACAGTTCCACAATTGTCATTTGGGCGCGTGAGACTGATTCTAATCCACGCCGCTCTTCTCTTGTAGGAAGCGACGGACCTGGCAAAGCGGTCCAAGGACATCCGAGACGTGGCCCTGGCGCTGCAGCGCGAGGAGCGCTCCGGGAACAAGGGCCGCAACTGGCGCAAGAACGTGCGCCGGGTGGAGCGGGTGAGCCTTCGAGTCGTTTTTCTCGGTCTGATTGCGGGAGCGAGTGTTTTCATTTGAGCTGGTGAGGGTGAGAGTTCTAAAGCAGGTCGTCGTTCCCTCTTCGATAGATACAAAGACCTTTCACACTCCGTTGAAGGCGAGCTGCTGATCCCGAAAGGGACGAGCAGTATCTGACGGAAACGTACCCTTTGCTACGAGTATCTTCGATGCAGGCAGAAGTTCGAAATTTGCAAAACCCGTAAATGCAGGTTCAAGGAACCGTACTTCTTCTTTCCATTGTCCCACAGAAGCTGCTGCTCTTGAAGGAGGACGAGCAGCACCTGACCGAGACGTCCCTCTAGCGAGCACTGCCTTGCAAGAAGGTTCTTTAGTTTCTCAACCTCGCAAACACGGGAACCCTATATATCTCTTTGGAAACAAACTTCCTCAGAGGAGCTGCTTTTCAGGAGGAGGATGAGCAGTGCCTGAACGAGATGTACCTGCACGGCGAGAGATACGAACACAATGTCTCGTCATATCATGTCTGATAAACCATATTTGAACTCTTTTCCCGCAGGAGCTGCTTCTTCTGGAGGAGGACGAGACGTACCTGACCGAGATGTACCCGCAGGGCGAGCAGCCGGAGGCGCTGTGGATCTTCACCGTGCTGCGCTACTTCGGCAACCTGTTCTTCGGCCTCATCGGCATCGTGGCCTCGATCGCGTGGATCATTCACATCATCATCTACGTGCTCATCAAGCCGCCGCTGTCGCAGTTTCTGAACCAGGCCTTTGTCAAGTTGGACGAAGCGTGGGGTAAGTCTCTGGGTTTGAAACCAACTTAGTTATCTTCTCGGTTTGGGTTCGAGGTTTGCTGGGGTTATAGTGGACGTCCGATTATTATCTACGTGCTCATCAAGCTGCCGCTGTTACAGTTTCTGAACCAGGCCTTCGTCAAGTTGGACGAAGCGTGGGGTGAGTTTCTGCGGGGTTTGAATACGCTCGGGTTGGGTCGGGTTTGTGGATATGGTGGAGATTGGTATATTGCGTGCTCATCAAGCCGCCGCAGTCGAAAAATTTGAACCAGGCCTTCGTCAAGTTGGACCTTAAATGTGGGTTTGAATAGCTTTGCAGGTCACCAGACCCTACCTGAAATTCCGTCCAAACCTCGCGCAAGTCCACCCAACCTTCCTTAAAACGTCAAAACCTCGCCGGAACACTCGCCCAAACCCCGCCCAGAGTCTTGCCCAAAACCCACCCACCTAAGCCTCACCAGCCCTCGCCCAAATCTCGCCCAAAATCGCTCCCAGAGCTCGCCCAAATCGCATTCGAACCTCGCATTTTTTTTTTCCTTTGCAGGTCTGCTCGGCACCGTTGCGTTTGCCGCCTTCTGCTTCTACCTCTTCCTCTGCCTCATGGCCGGGGAAATGAAGGCCGGTTTCAACCTGCTCATATTTACCATTCATCCCATGAAGTGAGGCCGCCAGTCCGTCTTTATCGTTTTGTTCTGCGTCTTTCAACGTTTTCCTTTTGCCCATCTTCTTTGACCTGCTCATATTTAACGATCCACCCCATGAAGTAAGACCTCAAGCAGCTTTCGTCCGCTCCTTCTTCGTGTCTTCTCATCTTTTCCTCTCATCTTGTTCTCTCATGAAGTGAGGCCGCCAGCCCGTCTCCTTGTTTCTTTTTCCGCTTCTTTGAGTTTTTTAGCTTTGCCCATCGGCTTCGACTTGCTCACCTTCACCATTCAACCAATGAAGTGAGACGCCTTCCCATTTTCTCGGTTCCCTGATTTGCGTCTTTCAAGCTTTTCTTTTTGCTGTCCTGCTTTAACTGCTCATTTCTACCTTCTACCCCATGAAGGAAGACCTCAGGAAGCTCTCGTCAGCTCCTTTTTCCTGTTTTTCGTCTTTTTCTCTTGGCCTATCTGCTATAATCTGCTCATCTTTTTCCTTTTAACTAGGACACCATATGGTCTCGTCCGCTCCTCTTCGCGTCTTTCATCCTTTGCTCTTTGCCCATCTGCTTTGATCTGCTCATTTTCACCAATCATCCCATGGAGTGAGGCCGCCAGTCCGTCTTTATCATTCTGTTCTGCGTCTTTCCATGTTTCCCTTTTGCCCATCTGCTTCAACCTGCTTACCTTTCACCATCCATCTCATAAATGGGGCCGCCAATCCTTTTCGTTGGTTCCTGTTTGCGCCTCTCGTTTTCCCTCTTCGCCCCATCCACTCCTGAAAAACATGAGGTTCAAATTTTTAGACTTTTAGGAACGCAAGGCCACAGAATTGCGAAGCATGTTTCGCTGCTGCGCCTTACTTCCTCTTTCTGTTCTTGATCTGTCCCGTTGGTCCGTATTCTGTCTTCTTCAGCTGCTCCTGATCAGTCCTGTTGCTGCGTTCTCTTGTTTTGTTCCTTCCCCACCGTATCTTATCTGTCGGTTCGCGCTTGTACTGCCTTCGTTTCGCTTGTACTGCCTTTACTTTACCCTGTTACCTCCTGTCCGTTGTTGCTCGTACTTCCTTTCCTGTTGTCAATACCAGTCTCTCTGGAAATCATTGTGAAGGCTTGCAGACGCAAATTTACCAGGCGTGCTTTCCCGAAGTTTTTGCAGTTCTAATGTGTTGCCCTCTCCTCTCTTGGCAGGTCTGGCAAGACCCTCATGAACTCGTTCCTCTTCAACGTCGCCCTCATACTGCTCTGCTCCTCCAGGTAAGGAGCATACGGCAGATCTCGACAATCTTGTACAAAGCTCTTTCGGAAAACCCAGGATGAAATTAACCGTAGATCTTCCTCAGTCGAAGGGCCAGGCTTCTAATTTTCCGGAGGAGCGGTCCGTTGGAGCTTCCGAGCGCTGTGTTTCGTTCGAACAGGAAACAAGCACGAAACGAGCACCGTCGAAGTTCTGGGGACCGGTTTGACGAGGTTCGCAAAGCTGTGTGTTACAAAAGAAAGAAGCCGAATGGTTTTAAGCCGCATGATTGGAAAGTTTTCTTGCCATCCACTCGAACGCATCGAATCTTTGAACTTGTAGCCTCCGCTGTATGTAGCACACCTGTGTACAAACCTTGCCGTTGGAATTAATGGGACATATGATCCTCGATCTGATGTGGATGTGAGGAACCGCAAACTTTGCCAGCAGTTGAGGATCCAAAAGTTCTTGATCCGCCACTTCTTTTCGAGTCGGGTCAACTTTGTTCTGCCGTTATCTTCTCTTACATTATCTGAAGGCAAGACTTTACGTGGCCCTGAACCTTGAGAAACAAGGTTCATTAAGCAAACGAGCAACCTACTGCAAGGACCCCCAGCGGTTTATCCAGTCGCCACAACTAACTCGTGCTCCGGGTTGCTGCAGCGTTATCTTGTTCTGCCAGTCCGCGTTTGCGGTATACGCGCAAGAGACTGCCGTCTCCGAGATTTTCGGACAGCAGCTGCAAAACCTGCGGGGCATCAAGTACCTCTTCAGGTGAGCCGCTCACAGAGTCGCACGTACATGTTCAAAACAACATCCAGAAAGTCAGGGTTTTGAATCCGCTCTTACGTCCGAGCTTCCATCAAAGGCCTGCCCTGCTCTCGTTTCCCTACGGAAATGCGCGTTGGATCTGGGGGAAAAGGATTGGGCGTGAAAGAGGGTTTGTCGAGATCATTGCACTGTCCTCTTGGCTTCGACGAAGCAACTTTTGGCACCACAGACAATCTAGCTATGCTGTGCGCTACTGGCCCCAGAATGCATCTGGTCGGATCAGGATTGATTTGAAGCATCGCTGATTGTCTGTGAAACGTTCTTCAATCTGACACGGGCGAGATGCTTTGCAGGTTCAACATTTTCCCCATTGCATTCGTCGTTTTCGCGCTGTTAACGCTCTTCTGGTACTTGGCGTTCGGGTGGAGGAAGCGGAAGGTCCGGAGAAAGATGACGATGGCGGATCTGAACACTTAAGCTGGCGGTCTTCGTTAGCTTTAGCCTTTGCTTTACCACTTGCTGGTACCTTACAGAACCTCTTGCGCCGCTTATCCGAAGAGACCCCTCAGAAACGTGACATTTCGCGCTTGCCAATTGTACCTCCGATAAGGCAGAGTGATGTTGTGTTATTCCAAGTGTTCGTGGTCACGTCAAACCAGTGTGGATTGAATGTCATGATTGTTGCACATTGATGAAGGCGGTACCGTGCTCGCATCTTTGCTGGCAAACAGGATAGGAGGTTAACGTAATGGCTTACCAGGCAATATACATGCCAGGCCCAAGACAAGTGCGGTAGGCGGCTGCGCAACAGTGCATAAACTGAATTTTGCAAAGGTCACCGTCGCAACGTTCAAACAAAGTGCTGTGCGCGTCACATCGAGTTCAAGTACGGTACGTTGCAATATTCCGCTTTGCTCCAATCCTCGCGCCAGCTCTCGCAATATATAGAGCTGGCTGCCAATTTAAGCTAGTTCAGGGTGCATGCAGTGTCATGATCATACTAATTATGAAAGTGCGGAGCACATGATGATCATAATAAATATATGAAATTGCTGCAAGCACCATGACTTGTTGGCATGCACGTAATGTAGTATAATTGCGGGGCCGGCCGCGGGCCCCCGGGGCATGTGTAGTCTTGAAGACCCCGCGGAGCACATGTGACAAATTAAGCATGCAAATTGCATTAAAATCAGTCGCGGATTTGTTTGAATTTGAGGACTGGCCTTCTTAAGGACATGGGCCTTCTTAAGCGCCGGCCCAGCAGCTGGGCCCGGGCCGGGCAGCGTACATATTCCAACGTGTGAGGTGTCATTTCCGAGTATATGAGTTGGCCTACACGCGTACTGCATGATTGTGATGTATTGCAAATTGTTCATTCTTTGCTAGGGCACAATATACAACTTTACAATTAGTATTGCATGAAAGCACATAATGAAGATGTGCAGCCTGCGCCACGCTCTTCTCAACGTCCCGGCAACGAAAGATACCGCATACATGGTCATGCCCATGCCCCATTTGAAGTTTCAATCCTTTAAACCATGCAAAACTTGGCCAGTAAAAGCGTGCGACATCTGGTCATGAAGAGTCCCAAGTTCTGCAAAGTGGGTCAGGGTCTAAGATCGGCTCGTACATGGGTCGAACGGTTCGACCAGATCACGAACATTCGTCGAGCTTCAATCCGAGTGATTCCAGTGTGAGCGAGTGATTTGCTTTCAATCAAGTATTTGCTTTGAAGTCGGACGTTGTCACACGATAGAGCGATACACTTTAGTGCAGGTTCCTGAGTTATCCGCCGGAGCTCACCAAAACTCGCGCGCTTGATTGGGGATGCGCTCTCACTGCTCTATAGCATTGCAGGCTACACAACGGGAGGAGGGTTTGGGAGTCCCGATAC
The DNA here is from genome assembly GCA_000708835.1 of Klebsormidium nitens. NCBI lineage: Eukaryota > Viridiplantae > Streptophyta > Klebsormidiophyceae > Klebsormidiales > Klebsormidiaceae > Klebsormidium > Klebsormidium nitens. Next base: position 52,604 of record DF237081.1, on the reverse strand, counting down.
TTGTATGCGTTTCCGCATGCTGGAGCAGAGCACTTTGATAGCGGTGGAGGAGGCCTGCAAAAATGAAGCATAACTGAATAAATTGAATTTACAATAATTGTACAATCAAAATCGACTATCTCAGCGTGAGTGCCTTGGCACAAAGTCGTGCGACAGCAAACGCACAAGGTAAAGCATCAATCGCATCGTTCTTGGCCGTAAGAAATAACTGTTTATGCACCTTTCCTTCGTAAAATCCCCCTGTTAACCGGAACCTCATTGAGTGGCTCGGTGTTATTATGGAGGACGAGCGATGATATAGTCAGGACGTGCAACGTCCCTCCCAAACAGTTTGCTAAAAACGACGATCTACGATACCCTTGTTAACATGGAAGGAAAGGGTGCAGGACGACTGGAAATGTGAAACGTCATGCAAAGTCGAACAAAATGGAAGTCCTTCGAACGCCCATTATCTTCTTCCCCGTCAAACGCCAGTATACCAGATGTAGTGAAAAACGCACAAGGCATGCCCGTAGCCGAACGAAATGGGAACCTCAAAATAAAGGAGTCGCACGAAGGGGTACTGGGAAACGGATAGAAGTGCGTTCAAAAGACTTGCCTTCGGCAAATTTCTCAGAACGTTTAAAAGACAATGAAACTCATGTACCAGGCTTACCAATGAGAAGGCCGGCTTTTCAGCACGCTCAAGTGATTTGACGTGCCCTTGCAAACCTGAGACGTCGTTGCGTATGCACCCTCCTCAACCACTTATGCCTTACCAAATTCAATCGACGGATCCGTTTTGAAGGAACTGTCGCGTCTGCTTGACGACTCGGACGGTGACTTTGACGCGGCTATCGTCGAAAAGCGACTCACTCAATGGGCGCCTGTGCCAGTTCGACGAGGAACGGCACGGTCGCCGGCCAGCTGCGCGTTGATTTTACAGCTCAAAAAAATTGAGTTCTTGTCGAAGAGCTGCTAACTCAAGGGGCGCCTGCGCCAGTTCGACGGGGAACGGCAAAAGTTCCGGCCAGCTATTGCGTTTATTTCACGGCTCAAAATGCAACTCTCGTCGAAGCGTCGATGGGCCCTGCGCCAATTCGATGGGGAATGGCACGGTCGCCGGCCAAATGTTCTGTCATTTCCACAACTCGAGAAGCGAGCAAAAAGAAACTCTCGTCGAAGGCGACTCACTCAATGGGTGCCTGCGCCAGTTCGACGGGGAACGGCACGGTCGCCGGCCAGATGACGGTCACTCCAGACGCGCTGTCGATTACGCGAACCATGTCGCCCGGTGCTTCGGCGCCGGAAGCCAAACGCTCCTGCTCACAAGTTCTCCGTTCATAACAATCTTTTTTTTTCATCATTTGTTCGACTCCTGATAAAGCTATAAAAAGCATCATTTTTTGCATTTTTGACCATTTCTTATTCCTCGTTGTGGTGGGAAGGGAATGCACGCACGAAATGGGGGGCGCTAGTGGCGGGGGCTCAGTCTCCCTCTCATTTCCGCACTGGTTTCAGCGTTCGTTTTTTCGCCCACTCTAGTTGCATTCAGGGCGCCTAGCTTGGTTGCACTGGCCGCCTCGTTAGGGTTTCTTTTTAAACAACGACCCTAGCGTCTTGGAATCGTTGTCAGGTCTGTGCTTCGAACAAAGGGAATATACAGCGCACACTTTTCGACATATACAGAGCCGGATCCTTTCAGCCCGACAGTAACATGTGCTTCAGGGAGAGAGTTTCCTCAAGCGATAGATGTAACCGTCCCAGATTCTGCCCTGTTCACGACTGCAGCATCTACCTTAACTCAACGACACCTTAACGTCATTTTCTTACGTCATACCCAGAAACATACGAGATTCGAACACGATCCCCCACCTCTTCCTTGGCGTCCCTCCGTTTCTGGACCGCGTCCTCCCGCTTCTTGCGCGTGCTCTCCTGTCCCAGAATCTTTTGGATCGCAGACGCCTGCACAGGACCAATTTGGTCAAGGCAAACCGAACTTCGCTTACTACACTTGACATCATCGTACAGGGCCCCCGAATGCATGTGAACGCTTTGGCTAACGCGAAAGGACCTTCATTTACTACATTTCACGTCATCGTACAGGTCCCTCAAAAGCGGGCACGGTATCTTCCTGTGAGGAGAACCCCATCTAATAATGAACGGCCGCACACAGCAAATCGAGAAAGCAGATTTTCATTTACAACGGTGGAGCTTTGCAGCCGTTCTGTGATGAGAGCAATAATCCCGTGTGCCCCAATCCTTCGTCAAACACTGTACCTGGTTTGTGCCCCAATCCTTCGACCACGTGCCCTCTTAGCCACGTCACCAGGAAACAACTCTCTCGTGACATTCGGCAGATTGTCCGTCCCTCTCGAGCGAGCGGACTTCTGCTTCCACTGACGCCAGCAACAGACCTGATGACGTCAGCAGGCGCGCCGTTCTCACCTGGACCTCGCGGGCGGCCTTCTCGGTGTCGGCCTTGCGCTTGCGCGCGCGCTCCTCCTTCTTCAGCTGTCGCTCGGCCTCCGTGTCCTCCCGCATGCGCTTCTTGTCTGCAGAAAATTGATGACGTCAGTGTACTTTCTTGTCCGCAGACTGCCAAGGAAACGTAAGGGCTCTTGTCTTCGGTGCTCAGAAGGGGCGTGTTGTTCCTTCTAAGTGGACAGGCTAATGAAGCGGACACACTTGTTCACCTGGCTCCAAGCGGTGGTCGCAACTATCAAGTGCCGGGAGGTTCGAGTCGCAAACTGCGCAGCAACAATGAGCATGCGACTGGGCATGAAAAAGCAGCCGGAAAATTGACGTCAACAAATAGCCACTAACGGTAGGGAACACCTCCTTGGACGCAAAATTGCGTGATGCTAAGAAGGACCCTCATGTCGGCACTGCCGACAACAAAGAAGTACGCAACAAACTGACAAGCCCTCCAAACGTACCTGCAAGCCTCTTCGTTGGACTGGCCATCCCATGCGGTGTCCCCAGCCCCCTCCCGCCGTCCCCATTCACATCGCCCCCCTTTTCCGCACTCCCAAGGTGCAGCTCCGTGACATGCAACCGGCTCCGCTCTGGGGGGGGCTTGAATCCCTGGGGACTCCGCCCCCCTGGCGAAAGTCCTGTTCCCTGAGGGGAAGCAAGTCCTCCTCTTAGAACGTCTCTCCGCTTTCCTGGAGTTGTGGCCGGTGAAGTTGCAGCAGGTTCAGGGACTTCGAACTTTTTGGGGGTGTGCGAAAAGGCTCCTGCCTGAGGGGACAGGAGGATTCTAGGGGAGTTTAGTGGGTCTATTCGCACCGGGGCAGTTAACTCGGGAGGTTTTGGACCTGACAAGTGGCTGCTTCTGGCGCTTTCTTGCTCGGAATTTTGTACTATTTGGGGGTTTGGGATTTCTGGCAAAGGCTCTTCTTTCTCCATTTGGTGTACTGGCGCGAGAGGCCCTGCAGATGATTTGCTGCTCTTCTTGTGACTCTGCTTTGGGTTCGGGCTCGCGTGCGCCTTTGGACTGACAGGGCCTTTTGGTTCCGGGGTCTTGTTGACCACTTTGAGGTAGTCACGGTCATCGTCGTCTGGGTCCCAAATGACCTTCGGTTTCGAAAGGCGCCTCTCCCGCCCTTCCACAGGCGGAGACACCCCAAACCCTTCTTCTGCGGGAACCCCTATAGCTTCCTTTTCCGCCTTCCTCGACGAGCCTTCCTCACCGGCGTCTTTAGCCGGCCGCTTTGCTTTCTTTGCCGGCTCTGGAGTTGCCTTGACTTTCTTCTGCTTCTCATCCTTTGGGCTGCGCACGTCTTGCCCCCCCCCGGCATCAGGATCCCAAATCACTTTCGGTTTTGGACTCCGCTTTTCCCTGAGTGCTTGCTCTGCTGTCCCTTTCTCTGCTTCCCCCGTTCCCCGCAGAGTTGCCCGTTTCCGCACGGGGGGGGGGCTGTCCGAGTCGGAAAGGTCTGTCTCGTCCCCCCCTGGCAGGCTCTCGTCCTCATCAGAGTCTTCAACCACCGCACGGCGGTTCCGCTTTGGAGGCGTCTCCTCTGGCACTGAGGCTGGAGCCAAGAAACTAGAGTGGGGGCTTCCCTTTTTGCCTTCTAAAGGAGAGGGTTGAGGAGGTTTGGACCTGCCTGCAGGCAACGACTGGGGGGTAACCTCAGGGGAGGGTTGCTGACCTGCAGATATGAGAAAGTTTTGATCAGGAGATTCTCTATGAAAGAGTCAAGGCAAAGAGAGACGAACGAGCACGAAAGAAGCTCAAACTTCAGCTGGATAGCATGTTGACTGACTCAAACAATCATTCAAGCTTGAAGTCGGTGATTGCAAAGGCTGCGGAACGATCGAGCAGAGTCATTCTCTCTACTGATGGCTGCCTCATCAGTTCAGGCCACGGACAATTGGAGGCATCAAATCAGCTCACAAGGGCCTGAAGCTCTGTTCCCGATGTACTCAAAAGGAAAGCAATTGACCACACGTCTACATGAATTTGAACACACTTGTGACTGGCAAATGGTCTCTGCACCTCAGCATCTGGCGGTGCGCTTGCGCTGAACGTCCTGATTCTACGACAAACGTACATAATAAGCCCCATGTACAAGCACCAAGAGCTATCAGAATAACGTCACTTACTGGGGGTCAAGCTGAGCGTGCTGCCTCCAACTTTCAACTTGAGGCGCTTCAGGGTGGCTCCGGAGGGAGATCCTGTGTCGCTGTTGCTCCAACCGGATGCGTCTTTCCCAGAAATCTCTGAGTGCTGCTTTTGCAACCTGCCCCCAGCTACCGTCGTTCTGCGTCTATCCTCCATTGTTCACATGGCCAACATTTGCCGCGAGTAACCAAGAGGCGTGCAGTCCCAACCTGTACTGCGGCAGCTTGACTTCAAGAAAACTCTGAGAACGCTCTCAAAATGATGTTGAACATTCAGTGACGAGACAGGTCGGGTCACGATTCAGGTGAGCTTGACGAAGCCTAGGACATTGAGGCCAGACCAGCCAGACTGAAAAATCTTGTGAAATGCAACTGCTCTGCTCGTCCCCAACATGGCAACAAGCACAGATAGGGCTAGAGAGAGACTGAAATACTAGGTAGTGAGCACCATCAGTTTGTTGCAGGAAGCACATGAGCCCGCATGAGCCATTGGCATTTGGCCCATGATGATGTAGGTACGTTCTATGCATTTTGAAGCTACATATCGGTGACGTGGCAATTTTATTTGTCCCGGTTGGCATGCTTAGACATAAAACTTGGGTTAAGGAATCTAACTCATACATAGGATACTCGCTAGGCTGTAGACAGAGCTGTTGAAGCTCCTAGAAATCTTGAATTAACCCAAAAACGTTTGGAAACCCGTTTGGCACTCGGGCAGTTCCACCCGGTCGATTGCAAAGAAAGTTTCGCCAATTCTTCTTTCAAGAATTTAGTTCAGCTGGGGCCAGCATTTGCACCATTGGGCACCACATCACAACTTCTAGACAGATTAGATAGGGAGATATGAATAGGAAGCATGGAATGGGGCTTTTGAAGCTGTCTCTCCCAATACAGGGGATGCTTACGGGTCTTAGGTAGAAATCCGGTTTGAAGCTGTGTCTCGTGCTCATCAATGCAGATCTCAATCAGCTGCGTGTGAAGGTGGTGCAAGGTTTGCAGACGGGGGAGCTGTGAAGGTGAGAAAATGTTTCGCCTGCGACAACATGATGAACACAGTCTGATAAGAAGTTTCTTGCAAAGGATGTTGCTGTTGCGGGAAGATCGAAAGTTCTGATTCTCAGGCTTCGGGTTGCAAGTCTGTGGAACACCACTTTTAGGGTTTCCTTAAAGCACCGATCGAGGGCCGAATAATAAGGATTGGCCCTTCTAACTCCACTGCTCCTTTTTGAAACCCTTTTGCCGTCAATTTTCAGATGACGAAGTATTGCATCTCCCTTGCAACCTCTTATTCTCCATCTTGAACCACTTTTCAAGTTGGCATTGGGGCACTGGTTTTCACACCACTTAATCGAAGACGGTGTTCAAAGCTGGCGTTCAATTCACACTATAATGGACCTGGCTACTCCTTTGTGACTTAGGGACATTCATTTGTGCTTGAACGCACATCCACATCCTGTACAACTGCTCCGTATTCTCCTATGTTTTCCCGTCAAGTCTATCATCTTTTGGGGCTTTTGTGTATCCTGTTGTTGTTCTGCCACTTCCTTGTTAACGGTTTTAGCAAAGAAGCAGTGTCTGCTTTTCATACCATTGGTCAGAGCTGCATCAGGCGGCTCATTCGTCAGCATTTGTGCAATGCTGTTGCTATTGATCCACCGTGGTTTTGAAATGCTTTCATCTAAGGCGATATATTTGAAGAAAGAGACAAATTTGCAAGGTCGGAATCTACGTCGAAGGCAGTGTGTGCACTTGAGTGCAAGCGCTTTCTTGTGCGCAAAGCGCACTTCTACTGGACTTATTGAGAGGAGGTCTCAACTCTCGTAGGTTCAACTTCAATTCCTGTCAGGCTATCCATGGACGATCGAGAATGATGTGCACATTATCCACTCTGCAATATCTTTATCCAGATTCTTTTCATTCCCCCTGCAGAAGTACTCCATCAGTTGGCAAAGCTGGCGCCTCAAGTAGCACTCCAGCAATGGCTTTGTGTTCAGCGAGCAGGTATCCAGTTCTCTGTACGTTAGGAGGGTCCAGGCTTTCATTGAGGGACACGAAGACTGCTGCTTTCTGTAAGCAAGGATTGGTGACGTATTCAGAGCTTCAAGCTGGGGAAAGGTGCTTGCAGAGCAGACCAAAAGCCTGTCTGTGTGTCAGTGACTCCAAGAGTCCAGCAGTCTGGGCTTTTAGCCTGCTGCCCTTGAAAGTCCGGCACAGGAGGAAACGCCTCTGTAGCGGAGTGTGCGCGTCGGTTCCAGCACGTGATCAGAGGGTGCGGCGTTCAGCGCTTGCTGGTAAAAGTGCCGTCTGCTCAAAGGGGCCATTGGTCAAGGGTTTCGGGGAAGGGGTGTTTCGAACCAGGGGCCAGTCAAGAGGATCGACGGCGCCGGAGGCTGCTTCAGATGACCGGGGGTTTTATGGGGAAGCCAGTGCCTCGGATAAGGAGAGGATTGAAAGCGGAAGGGCCGCCACAACCAGCGGGAGCAATCCAAGCCAAACAAGGGGTCAAAATCAGCAGCTGACAGACCCCCCGGAAGCTGCCGAACCAGCCGCCTCTTCAAACAGGGTCGGGCAGAAGGAGAGGGGCGAAGTGGGTCCGAAGAAGCCGCTGCTAAAGAAGAAGGGGCGAGAGGTGCTGAAAAAGCTGATAGGGGTCCAGGCTGCCTGGCTGAGCGCCCCCCTGCTCGCGCTGGCACAAAAGACGAAAAAGACGGAGGCGAAGAGAAGAGGCGCTGATGCGCCCAAGAGAAAACCGCGTTCGAAAAGGACGGCGGGCCTGGCTGAGGGGGATGCTCAGGGCCTGGGGAGAGGCGAGACTGGGGTTGAAAGGGAGGAGACTGTTACGGAAGGAGGGGGGGGTCAGAAGTTGGCGGGAGAATCTTTGGGGAAGGTGGCAGCTCATGGAGGGTCAGAAGTGCCTGCGGGCGAACTCCCTGGCATGCAGAATGGAAAGGCCGGGGTTAGCCTATCAAAGCAGATTTCTCAAGAAGGTCGGACGTCATTGACAACGGCTGCGGAAGAAGTTCCAGCGAACGGCGCTAATAGCAAGAACGGGGCAGTATATTTGAACGGGTCTGCTGGAGAGGTTGACATGGAGACCTTGGCAGAACAGGATCTGGATCCCGCCAGACAGAGCAGGGGGGTACAGGAAATGGAAGATGAGGGGGCCAGTGGGAGGGGAGACCGAAAGCAAACGGGCAAAGAGAACGGGGCCCAGAATAGGCAAACTGCTTGGGGGTCTGACACAAGCGGGTTGGAGGAGAGGTCGGAGGAAAGTCGAAATGTGGTACCGTTTCTGGCAGGGGCGCCTGAGCAGGAAGTCGCGGGAGAGGCTGCCAAGCAGATTGGGCCAGCGGGTTGGAACGGGTTCGCCAGGACTTTCAAAAGGGACGCTCCGCTAGAGGGGGTGGCTGGGCAGGAAGGTTCGCGCGAGGCTGTGAGCGCAAATGGTTTCGCTCGAGACAAGGCTGTGCAAAGAGTGGTTGAGTCTCATGACAGGTCTCAGAAAGACGGGGAGAGACGGGGGCTTGTGCCGAGCGGTTTGCGGGCCGAGCCGAAGAACGGAGTTTCGAAAACGAACGGGTTCGGGCGGGAGGACTTTCTTCTTCGGCTGGAGCGTGTGCAGAAGGGCCTCGGAGCAAAAGCCGAGGTTCTAGCGAACGAGGCGGGAGTTGCTGCAGCGGCCGATCGTTTGCGAACGGGTGAGAATGGACAATCGTCGGAAGGGGTGGAGAAAGTACTGCTAAGCCTGGGCGTGTTGAATGACCCGCTACCCACTCCGGCAGAGGGGAGCCGCGTCGGGAGGGCGGGGAATTGGAGGAGTAGAAGAGCGCTCAAAGGGGTGGGCACCCGGAGCACCTCGGCAGCGGCCGCGGCGCGAGCGGAGCAGTTTGGGGGGCTGGAAATGACTGGGGACGGGACCCCCCGGGACGGGGAAGACGCGGCGGGGGGAGCCGTGGACTGGGGGGATGGCCCCCTGAAACGGGATGCGAACACGGCCGTGGCGCAGATGGTGGCGTCGAGCAAGCGCTTCCAGAGGCTGAGGCAGTTGGCCCAGGCTTCGGTTAAGGGGGAAGGGTTTCCAGAAGCCGTTTCGGAGCGTGTAGGTCTTGGGACGAGAATCCGGGACGGGAAGAGTCAAAGCGGAGTCGGGGATGGGTTGCGGGAGGCGTTCGCTGCCGTCGAGAGGGTGGTTCAAAACGGAACTGCCAAAGCTGAGGGCAGAGGGGAAGGGAGGGTTTCGGGAGAGGGTTTGCGACAGGGGCTGGCAGAGAAAGAGGGAGGTTTACAGTTTGAGAGCAGAAGGGCAGCGTCAAACGTGTTGAGAGACGGGTTGGCTGCAAATGGGCGGATGCCACAGAGAGGAGCGGTGGAGACGGGGGTGAGAACGATTCCAGGGGGAAACGGAGGAGAAATTGCAACTGGAGTGGAGCACTCGGTTCCAGCGGCGCTGGACGGAGTCCGGAATGGGGCGCCAGAGGGAGCGTTCCGTGCACGCGAGCCGCCTGCTGGCAGAGCGGATCGAAACGGGCTTGCTGAAAGAGAAGGGCTGATGGCATCGACTGATGGACATGCGACACCTGGCGCGCTCACGGCAGGCGAGAAGGCGGTGCAGAACGGAGCGTTGGAAGGACGGGGGGTGTCGGAGGAGGGAAAAAGTGTTCCGGTGGTGGAGGGAAGTGAGTCGGTGGAAGAGGGAAGCGTTCCGGTGTTGAACGGAGCAGTTCTGGAGGGGAGCGAAACAGAGGCGGTTGCATCGAATGGAAAGGCAGCGAGGCTGGCAGCAGCTTCGAACGGACACGCAAGCTCCGTTCCGGATGCAGCGCTCTACGCTGAGCGAAGCGAGAACGGTGCTGCAAGGAGAAACGGCAGTTTAAACGGGGCGGCTGCGCGGGATGCGGCCGAATCGGAGCGGCATGCGTTTACCTCTCTCCAATTGAAAGACGGGTTCAGGAACACTAACGGGCCTACGGCGAAGGATCAGTTGGAGAATCCGGTTCAAAGCCCCAGGGACGGCTTGCACGAAAGCGCGAACGGCATGGTTTTGGTAGGCGTACGTAACGGGGCAGCGTTGTTGGAAACAGGGTCCTCTGTCCGGGCAGAAGGCCGGCTGAATGACGGAGTCGATTCTACCAACGGCGTGGCTCTTAAGAGCGCGCCTGTCCTGGTTGCCGTGTCGAGGGTTGCAGAGGACGGGACTTCTGCGGGGGCCGGACAGAGAGTGACTGTTTCTGGGGTGCCGTTAAATGCTGTTGTCTTGAGGGGGGCAGGGGATGGGGCGGGCGATGGTTCAAATGAGGGAGGGTCAGTTGCAGTGCCCATCAAGTCGCTCCCACCCCCCCTCCCGATCAAGAAACGGAAGAGCGCTGAGAAGATGATCGAGCGGAGTAAACGGCCCGGGGGACCTTCTACCGGTCGCTCGGACGGCAGCCCAGAACAGACCGGTAGACGGAGTTCGGTGCCCGGGGGTCCCGAAGACGCCCCGGTGCTCGTGACCGCCAGTCGGAAGATCGGGGAAGAAGCGCAGGCGATCGAAGAGATACCGGTGGTACGGGAGCAGCCGAAAACGTACACATTGGAAGAGGACGAGAAGCTGTTTGAGGCGCTCGGGGTACGGCTTACCGGGCAAGAGATGTCGCGGATCGCGGAGTGGTTGAAGTCGCAGGAAGTCCCGGAGCTGAAGCTGGCGAGGCCGCGGGACCGCACCGGGCGGTACTTTCTGATGCCGGTGATCAAAGCCGTGGAGAAGCATCTACGGGAGCACGGGAGGCTGCGGTCGGAGAACGACGTCGCTACGAACGCGCCCACGGTGCTGGCAGAGACGGCGGGGGGAAAATTCCCACCAGGAGCGGCGGCAGGTCCGGCCGGTGGTGAGAATGGGGACGAGTTTTTCCAGGCGATGAGCGAGGAGCTGTCGGCGGACGTCGTGTTGCGAACCCAGGAGTTGCTGGCGAATCAAGACCCGGCGGGGGGGTCGGAAACCGTGGGAAGCGGCACCCCCACGGAGAAAAAGGCCGAGTTTTCGGACTTTTTTGAGGACGACTCGGACAGCGACGTCGAGACGTTATTCCAAAGGGCGGGGCTGACTACTGACGGCCGGCGGCAGCGGCGGTTGGAGAGCCTGGAAAAAGCGGTGATTGCCGAGTATCTCATGGGGTTGAATAAGCAGGGGGCCGACCCCCCCAGAAAGGAGGACTGGCCGTGCGCGCCCGACGGGGAGCGCTACTCCCGGGAGACCCTGCGGGGGGTCTGGCGCGAGGCCGACGAAATGGGGGGGCTGCCAGCGTATCTAAAACTGTGTCAAGAAGAAGAAGCGATCGAACGGTTGTTGGTGGAGAGCCTAAGCAGGGGGCGGCCTTTGAAGGGCGAGGATTGGCGGGAGTTGACCGCGGAAGAAACGAGGGCCGTCGATGGGATGCATCCGGGGGAAAGAGCGTCGGCGCTGGAGTTCATGCTAGGGCTTCTCCGGGGGGGGGAGCGGCTAGACTGGAAGAAGCATAGGGACGTGTGGCCCCGGAAAGTGCGCACGGCGCATCTGATCAAGGCGCGGCTGCTGCTGGCGCTGGTCAAGGTGGCGCGGCGGCGGGGGGGGCTGGAGGCGTATCTGGAGGAGTCCAGGAGGGAGCTGGAGAGACGCTCGGGTGCTTACTTCTTGCTCTCTTTTTTTCTGCCATGAAAATGTCCTCTTTGTTCTTCGGAATCTTCACAACATTGCACATGTTTGTGTATGTCGTGCTCACAAGCAGCGTATCTGGAGGAGTTGAGAAGGGTGTTGGAGGTGCGTTTCCATTTGTTGATTGCTTCTTTTGGCTTGTGTTGCTATCTGGTGATTTGGATGTTCTGTTTGTTTTATATTTGCACTCACAAGCAGCGTATCTGGAAGAAGCCTGGATGGAACTGACGAGACGCCCAGGTGCATTCCTGATCGCTGATTGCTTCCTTTTGGATTTTGTTGTCTTTTTGTCATTTGGATGTTCTCTTAGTTCTTCTCAATCTTCACACCTTCGCGCATGTCTATCTGTGCTCTCACAAGCATCATATCTGGAAAAGTCCAGGAGGAGTCCGAGAGACGTCCACGTGTGTTTCTAGATGCGGTTTGCTTTTCTTGCTTTCTTTCTTTCTTGTCCAAGGTGTTCTCTTTTGTCTCGATATTTCAAAACTTGCGCATGTCTCTCTGCTCTTGTTGTCAAGCAGCGTATCTGGGGGAGTCGAGGAGGGAGTTGGAAAGACACTCAGGTGCGATTCTGGAACCGCACCTGAGCGTTTCCTTTCTTCGTGATTATTGCTTTCTTCCATTTTAGTTGTTCTCTTTGTTCTCTTTAATCTTCACAAATTTGCGCATGTCTGTCGTTTTTTTTGTGTGCCCGCAAGCAGCGTACCTGGAAGCGTCTAAGCGGGAGCTGGAACAACGCTAAGGGGCGCTTGTGGATGCAATTCGGTTCTTTCTGACCTCCTATCTTGGTTTGCCATCTGGATTCGCTTCGGTTCCTGTGCCCTGCCCACTTCCGCTTAGTATGTCGTTCTAGTGCTCACCGGCAACTCTTTCTACAACTCCCATTCTCTACTCGAAAACAACTCGTGGTGAGCGGGTTAACATAGCTGCCGACCGAACTCAATCCGAGGACGAACTTACGAGCAAACAACCAGCGCCTTAAAGAGGGCGTCAGATTTCAAAGGACACTCGTGCATCTGAGTCCTCAGGGGAAATTTCATCCAACGGACCAGATTCCATCTCAGATATTGTCCGGAGCGACCAGTTTGGCTCTATGGGCACTTTGCTGGTCGCCGAGGGGGAACCGGTCCCCCCGACGCCCTCTTTAATCATTGACTCTACTTTTTGTTACTTTTCATGGACTCCTCTAAAGTCCCAATTTCCTGCCCAACTGCAGATTCTCCTGGCGGACTGCTCGCTTCGACCTCAGAGCCGTACGATGACTTGCTTGAGTCCGATGCGGACAGCGATCTGGACGACGATTCCGAAGAATCTTCGGAGTTCGCTTCAGCACGGGCGGGCCGCTTCGCGACGGGGGGTTGGAAAGAGGCGAAAATAGACCCCGCTGTGAGCGCATCTGCGACGGGAGTAGGTTGGAGAGCGGCGAGCTTTGCGAGGGGGGCGAACTCCGAGGCGAACGGCTCCCCCTCCGGCGGAGCGCAGGGGAGTGCAAGGCAGTACGATCAGAGCGGGGGGCTAGGAAGGACTCTGGCTGGTGAGCTGCCCAGATTCTCAGAATCAGGTCTTTTTACGTCCTCGTCTGGTCTGAGACCGAACTCCTGCGGTGAGTCGTCAGTTGAAGCGAAATGAGGTTGCTTGAGCCGTACGCAGAAATGCTGCAGCTTATGAAGGCGCACAAGCCGGTCTCTCTGAACGCTGGATGCGTGGAGGCAAGTACAGTACGTCCGTCTGCCATCTGTTGAGACACCCCACGGCTGTAGAAGCAGACCTCTGCAACGCACAAGGATTCAGAAATTATGAGGCAAATCCCTCGAGGTGTGCTGTGACGCGCTCAGGCAGATTCGCTCCAAAGTTTCCTCCCACGCTGCCGTCTTCCATTATGCTTGGATTAGAAAGTCCAGAGTTCAGGAAGTCAAGCCCCGAAACCCGAAGGTCGGACATCGGTCAACTCATAACCTTCGTTCGGTCAGCTTTTAACCCTCGTCAATTTCGCCTTTACAGACAGTCTGGGCACCCCCACCCGCCTCTTTAACCAAACTCCTCAACCCGTCGACCGGCCATCGCCCGTCGATCCGGACCCCTCCAAAATCCCGCGAGGATTTCCCGTGCGCCGCCCAAAGGAGCCCGTTCCCCGCGACCCGGGAAGCGGTTTCGCCACCTGGCGCGTGCCGAGCTCGGACCCCCCCCGTCAGTTCAGCCCGTCTCGGACCTCCCCGCCAAGTCCGGCGAACTCTAGAAGAGGCGGAATGATACGGTCTGCTGCCGACAGCAGTGCTCTGTCCCGGCTGGCTGACGGCGCGTTGTTTCCGGGGGGTGATCCTTCGCAGCAAAGCGACCCCCCGGTTTTGGAAAGCGCGCCGACGCGGCGTTGGCTCGGGCTTTATGACGCGAGACAAGCGGCCGTAGAACCGGAAGGCCCTGTTTCCTCTACAGTTGACACTTTTCCCGCCCACGAGCGGGAGACCGCAAGCAACGCCCCCCAGAACGGGGCCTCGCGCGAGCTCTCCCCGATCGAGCGCCGCCGCCGTCGGCGGCTCCTGGGGATCAAGGTGCAGCGGAACGAGAACGCCGGCATGACGGACGATGACGTCAGCGGGCAGGGGGGCGATGACGTCACCGGGGGTGGGGTTTTCGAGGTGGTGGGCCGGCAGCCCCGGTCGATGCGCGAGGTCCTGAGCGGGTATGCGCAGGAGACGGTGTTGATGCGGGCGGAGGAATTGGCGCAGCCTGTGCTGGTGGAAGATAATATGAGGGCCGGGGACGAGGAAGGACTGCTGGAGCGGCTTGTGACGGGGCACAAGTCGGAGATGGAAGAGTAAGACATCGTCGATTTTCTCTTCTGTTCTTTTTATTGAGAGTCTTGTTCCTTGTGTGCTTTTGAACATATGCTTCTATGCATACGTGTCTTGCTTTCGCGAGATCAACTCTCGCTTGTGACGGACCGACGTTGAAGGTGAACACTTCAGGTACCTGTTTTGCAAACTTTGGCGCCTCTGGTGTCGTTGTTCCCGTTTTTTCCCCCGAACAGTCCGTTCTCTTCAAAGAAACAAGGCCTCGAGTTGGTGCCACTTTCCAGGAACTCTTTGATATATTATCGGTGCCCTTCGCACCCGTTGCAAAGGCGCCATGCAGTCTTCCTGAAGCAGCCTTGTGCGAACACATCTCATGATGCTGCATGAGCTGTAGTGGGAGTCTATACGCACTGCAGGCAAAACAATCGGAACTACTCTGCTTGGCTTTCCTCAGTCCCAACTCCGATCCAGCGTTTACACCCTGAGCTTCATGCCTCACTCGTCGCGTGCAGGTTCAAAGACACCTCTAAGCAGTACATGCGGACGTGGCAGGACTTCCAGACGTGGAGCGACTTCTTCCAAGTCAAGAACAAAAGAATGCCCACGGTAGGCGCCCTGCTCTTGTCAGCGATCGCAGACAGTCTAACATGTCGAGTGATGTTCACTCAGCGTGCACTACAGCGCTTCGAATTGACTTTGAACTGGTCTGCCTGTCAAGGTGCGTGTTGGGCACATGGCTTTGTTGCTAGAAGAACTTCCTCAGAAAAGCAAATTGGGGTAGATTTGCCCCCGGACTCTATTGTGGGGTAATCGCGTAGCCGTGTTACTCAGGAACTCCTCGACAAGAAAATGAGGTACGAAGTTGCTCTTCGTGTCTCGTAGAGAATCCTGCAACAAATGACCTGTTAGAGAAGGACCATTCGAGGAGCGCCGCTCCCCTCACTTTCAACCAAGAAGCGACCGCCAGATATATTCAAAGCAAACACGCCTATCATCGTGCAGGTTGCGTTCAACAAGCAACCGTGAACAACTTCGGTCTGGAATGAATTTCGCATTTGCTTTGCTCTTGATGAGTCAGTCAAAGCAACAGATCGTTGAACACCCAGAGCCATCTGTCGAAATAAAGTGACGTCTGTTTCATCACTAACCGTCGGACGAAACGACAAGGGCCTTGCTAAGTTTAGTGCTGCGCTTGTTATCCAGCAACAGCGCCTGATTCCTTTACGAAGCGCTCTGCCTTAATTCGTCCGACGAATCGTGCAGGTAACGGACGTCGAGTCTACGTGTATCCCATGGCTGATTGAGAAGGCAAAGGCGTATGTGGTCCTTCGAAAACACATGGTGGGCCCGCAAACTCCCGTGTTCCCCCGTTTACTCCTCCCAATCTCTGGTTTCGGATGCCGTCGCGTGAGAATGCCAGTAACGCAGTGATCTTCTCGTGGGAAACAAAGTCCTCATAAATTTTATTTCAAAAAACTTCAGCACTAGAGTTTTCAACTCAGTGCAACACGTGTTTCTGCCGGAGGATGCACCGCAGAATCTGCGTCCTTTCCAAGCGCCCTTGTTTTGCGTGTCGTACAATCGAAGATATTTGGAGATACATTAGTGGCGACGGCGTCTGGCAGAGCTTCCATTGTTCTGAGCCCATCTCAAACCGGACGTCGAGGGACGTTTTGCTTCGCCCTCAGATCGCACCGTCGCTCATTTTTTGTGGACTGCAACTCTTCTAGCGGGTGAAGCAGCCTGCTCGATACTGTACCCGATCCACACAACACATGAAGTCAAGATTTGCAGCTGGGATTCGAAACCGACTGTTGCCTCGCAGATCAAGCTCGCTGAAGGCAACGAGAAGCTGCTCATTGCCATGGCCGCCATCCAAGCGGAGCTGAACAAAAGGAGCACGGCGTCGATAGCCATCGAAAAAAGTGCCGAATACCAGCGGCAGACTAAACCGGCGTCGAAGAGACCAGTCAAGCGCAGGGGGAGGGGTAGGAAGGAGCTTACGGACCCTGTTGCAGGCCCGATAATTGAGGCGTTTGACAATGGGAACGCTTTCTAGGGCAATTGTGGGGGTTTTGTTGGATTCCTTGCTCAATGTTTTGTAGACGCTCTTTGACATGCCTTGCAAGCCCGGTATGAGATTGCCTCGAATTAATAGTAGTGCGCATCGCAATCTCTGAGGTTGGTTTGCAGCATTGGAGTCTCGGTAATCTCATTCATCTATCCACCAATGATGGCTTTAGCCATTTAACGAGGACAGTTGTGATCGGCACAGCATGACTGAGTCTTAGTAATGGTACCGGATCCCGAAACCTTCCCAAGCTGCATCTATCACAAACCCTATACAAATGTCTCTAGAGTTCCTTAGGCTATCATTATTATGCAATTGCAATCAGGTATGACCACGTTAAGAAGAAATCTACCGTCAATGATATCATCATGATGATGACGCGCACGTTCCTTCTGTGATGCCGGATCTGACCGATCTTCGTATTAGTACGCGTGGGTGACCAAAGCGTGTGGCTGACCATAATCGATATCTCTTTTCTCCCAACGCCTTTAGTCATACTTACTGAAGCTCCTGAGCGTGGTTGAGTTAAGGCGGCCGGCCTGAGAATACTAGTCATTAATTGGATTACCACAGAGCGGACGGCTCCAGGCTAGCAGCATTGCGAAGTATCTTTCGACGCTACCGAACAGCTTACTATCATTAAAGCTCCGTACAAGTTTAAATCACGACGGTCAACAAGTACATAGAAGGTATACCCCGGCCGGGCCTGATTAAAGATCTACAAGCATCGACCATCATGGTCCTTAATTTAGTTCTTGTTCAACGGTTGGAACGGGTCACTATATCTAATAGTATAGCCGCTCAGTCTGAAGTTGTACACGTGCATGCATGCACATGCATATTTTTTGTTAGTCAGTGTTGGGCTGTCGGTTCAATGATTGCAGAACTACCGCCTTAGTGCACTGAGTGGTTAAGAGTCCACATGGGAAGGATAGGTGCGCGCCAGGCGGCTATATCTTCTGGCCGGTACGGCCCGTTTGTTGTGCAACATCCCTTGAGCACTACACTAGAAGACCAGTGCCCGCTCGAGCTCGATAACGGCACCATTTGTGCCTTGCGTCATTCATTCATTCATTCATTCATAGGGTAGCAATTTGTCCGCAACACATTTGAAGCATTGAGTTTTCTACACGGCGGTGATGTGCGTGGTTGTTGTAGTCCGAGGCAATAACAATATCAATCTGAACAATGGTCGTTGGCCAAGCCAACTCAAAGTCGCATGTGAGTGCCACAGCACCTCAAATGTCACTCCTCACTGCTATGCCTTGCTCCAGCAGTCGTGAACAAATCAATGCGACTAACGAAACCAGTCATCGCCAGAGGCCGCGCACCTAGCGTGCTCTGAATTGCAGGAGCTGATCGATGATGAACGGCTCTGGCCTGGCTGCACTGTAGAACTGAGATGCGGGGGAGATGCGCTGACGGTGATAACGCAGCAGACGAGAAGCCGCGTCTCCAACCTGACTCTCATCACTAACTCGCAAAGCTGCTGCCACATTGGGCGCACATGTGGAGGAGCCGGTCGAATGGGCCGCCAAAACAGCCAAAGGTCTCTATGGCTGCAGGGATGTCGTCAGGCGAATGATCGGCGTACTTGGCTGCCTTAGCAGCCTCTGCAACGCGCGCAAGGTGAGCTCGTTAGTGCACGTCCGTAGTATCGTGACTCTTGTGAGCCATGCCTGAAGCCTGCCAGTGCCAAAAAGGGTATTCCAGGTGGGACTCGAACCCACAATCTGTTGATGTCATCATGACACGCGCGGTGACATAGAAGTCAACCGCCTTATCCATTAGGCCACTGGAACGGTTCTAATCGCATTCCGCCGGATTCTAAACGTATGTACGTTAAAATGATTGACGTGCATTATGTCCTAGTGCCAGTTGGCAGTACCAGCAGCGTTCGGCTGACCAATGCAGTGCCACGTGTCACTTTTAAGTTTGCGAGGGATCCCGGACTCCTTCAAACGACTGATTGCATTTGATGATATGTGCGCTGTTTCGTTGCATTGGTGCTGCAGACCGCTGGATCATGTTTGTCTCTTAGTAAAGCTGAGTAAAGCTGTGCACTTGTCAATGACGAAAAGCGCCGGCCCGCTGATCAAGTTACAGTGCTATAGGTACCTACATAGGTAGTAGATTGAAGAGCAGTACATGAAGATGAGAACAAGGTATGGTGCAAAACTTTCTGAACAAACCCAGTTTCTGACTGACCTGCAAGCATTTGAGACCTCTGAGCTTCTTGCCTCTGCATAATAGTGACCTGCACGAAGAGGTTTTCAGCACTGCTTCAAGAAGCTAAAAGCTTTGTGTCATTCGGCAGACAGATTGCTAGAGTCCGTCTCATGTGCTTATTGTGTCAGCTGATCTATGCTCGCAATGTGCTGAGTAAAGTAGGAGTGCGTAGAAGTGCGTTCCTGAGAAGGCTGGTGGTCAGCAGAGCCTGGCCAGGACGAAAAGGTCTGGCTGGCATTTGGTTTGAAACTTGACCTTTTTGGTGTGAGTTGCTGCCAAGCTGGCAAACGCTTTGAGCCCCCACTACTTACGTCCAATGGCACTTTGGCAGACAAACAGCAATAAGGTTCAGAGTCTCCGTGCACTTGGAATTGAAAGCCCTGTACTGCTCTGAAGGGTAGCACTTATTACCTTTTGCAGGTCATAATGGAAACGGACTATGAAGATCAGCTGAGGAGACTCTGTTCTGCATGGAGGCGTCAAAACACGGCTGTGGAGCGGCGAAAGCTGTTGGAGACAAAAGCACGTGAGTGATACCGCCGCTTGAATACCCTTCACTGTCAACAATACAGCAATGAGACCTATCAAATGTCTCTTACAAAGCTTTCCTTCTGTTGCATGAGCCAATGGGTGCAGCTAATAAAGCAGCTGGTGATTGTGACCTATCCACTTTAAGAATACTTCTGGGGCGAAATGGGGGCTACTGGCAGGTGCTTTTACCACAGAATGAGCAACACCCATTGGCATGTGTAAGCTGAATGCAAATATGCTGAGTTTCAACGAATCAAGAGGAGACCCCCCATGTCATGGAATCTGAGGAGGCTTCTGAAGTCAGGCTTTTGACTGAAACAGTGTTGAAATCTTTTGCTACTTTGAACAAACCCGGAACTCAACTAGTGGACCCGCATATTTTTCTACAGGTTGTCATTATTATGTTCATGTGGTCCTGCTCGAGCTGAGTCATCACTCATTCATTGCATTACCAGCTCCTCTCTGCTTATCGCCCAAACGCTCAGTTCTGCAGGACTCCTGCGCGTTATGCTCATAGAATCATCTGCTGTTGTCTTAGTCGCCACCCTAAGCGTCCGCAATGCGGCCGCAATGGGTCATCCTTCAGGTGCAACGGCCTTCCGTATGGCCGTGATGTCTTAAACCCACCCTGCTTGTCATCGCCCTGCCTGAGTACCTTTCAACAGACCTATCAACATTGCCTCAAAAAGCGAAGCTTCGTTACCACCTGTTATCTATGTCTCTTCAATTGATGTAGAGTAAGCTTCAGGGAAAGTAAGCTCCTACTCGAACGCTGAGAACCAGATCACCCGCTCCGCACCCGTACCCACCCTAAACCCCCAGACTAACCCCACCGGTCCCAGGCTGGTTAGCTTACTATACCTGGAGCTTCCTTTACCTACAATGAACTCTTATTCTTATCATGGCAACCCCCGAAGGCGAGGTTTTGTTAACCCTTCCTAGTTGCTTCAATAAACCTGAGATTGTGAGATAGTAGATCTGAGCTGATTAGCGTGTTTCCCGCTTCGTTTCAAAGGTAAGAAGGGGTCGGGTTTGCTTCCGGAAGGTGCTCTGGAGGCAGCCAAGGCTGAGGAGAGGGCTGCACGGAAGCAGTTTATACAGTTCAACGATCAAGTCAAAGACATTGAGCGACAATTCGGCCTCAGTGAGTTTTCTGGAGAGGTTCAATATAGAATGCAACTGATGCGACTTGGGGTGGCTTGTGAAGGGGTGATACATGATGGCGCTTCTTATACTGCATCAGCAGGTCAGGACATTGTTTGACGATGCGGCAGAAGCTAAAGTGAATTCTCCGTAGCTCTGGTCAGATGAATTGCTTTAGGATAGCCTTCGGTTTTCCAACAAAGGCGGAAGCATTCCGCGGTGAAGCCATGGATCGATGTCCTACGACCATCTCTGCGATTGGCGTTATCATTCTGTTGCATGCGCCTTTACTCTCGGGTTAAGCTGTTACCATGTCAATGATAACATATGGAAAAACAAGAAATATATCCTACATGTTAGACGGAGAAGCGGGGTTCGAAACATGCATGGCAAAGTCCCTTTTTCCGTCTGAATTCGTCTATTTCAGACCAACGACGCGCGAGCTGCAGGATTGCCAACTTGGCATCGAGTTTTAGTTCTGTGCCGAACTGTTTTAGCTGGAAGAAGATCCGGCGGGGGTTCATTTTGGCCGAATCAGCTTTTGCAGCAAATTGTTCACTGGCCTGCCTTGCTTCCATCAGAATGTTGCTGCTCGCATTTCTTGTTCAGAAGACCGCTGACTGCGAAGTTTGTTGAGAAGGTTCGGCTGCGGCGCAAGACTCGAAGCTCACTTGGCTTAGCCTTGATCAATATAACGAGTCGGCAACAATCTGCCTACTGATAAATTTCAGCATCATTTGCCAGATTAGGTGCCCTTTGTAGTCTCTAACTAAGCTCTTCTGCTTTGCAGTGGCTCCTTTCAAAATCATCTACCACGTATTCCGTGCTGGCTACGAGGATCCGGATTGGCTTTCCAGGGGCGGAAACCACCCGGATATCAAGACCCATCCCGATTAAGCAAGCTTGTCCCTTTCCACGCTTGAGTTCCTTAAGATGGTGTCCTTGTTGGATGTCCAAGCATAGACAGACTGGAAGAGATCAACTTTAGATTTGCTCCCTGTCGTTACTGCCTACTTTCGTAGGGCTTTATGCCCTTTCTGGACCGTCCAGCCCGATTGAGAGTCTGATTGTATTTGAAGGCACTTAGTTTATAGTTTTCTGTCAGAGTCCGGGCGGCACGTAGAACTTTGTAGACTCGACTGGCTAACCTTGTGTATGACGGACGATTCTGAAGCTCAGCGAAATGCTGTGCAAGTTATGATGTCTGAGATGTTATCATCTACATTCACACCGGAACCACAGGTGGCAATCACGCTTATGATGAGGATGGTTCACGGAGTGCATCATGGGCTGCTACGTGTCTGAAGCTCCGAGCGGCCGGCTTGTGAGAGGAGATTGCATGTATCATCATCAAAAGCGTGCCTCTAATCTTACTTTGAGAGAGCAATTGGTTGTCTGACAGTCTCGAGTTACTGAGTAGAAGTAGCTCGGCGCGCGGTCCAATCGCATGGGCCTGCATGAGCGTGAATGCAGCTTACCGGTAGGCCGACACATACGTAAGTGGCGCGCGGTCCAGTAACTTTCATGAGATGCATTCACTGGTACAATCGAGTCGCGCATACACACAGCGTTTTAGCGGCTAGCTTGCGAATCAGATTACCTGGCGTCTAGCTTCACGGAGTATGTACATCGACACCGCCCTCATACGCTCGATCCGCTCAGCGGCTCATGGATTGAACATAAGCGAAATCATTCAGGCGTCTTATATATATACTAGCGAACGCAGACGCACATGACAAACCAGCAGGGCCGCCCGCGCCGGCCAGGCCGCGCGCACTCGTTGCATGGACGCAGCAGCCGCGCGCCTGGCAATTGGGGCCGCACCTGTCATGTGCGCTCGCGGACGCAGCGTCCGCGAGCGCTGGGCCGGCTGCCAACTCAGATTACAACAGGCAACAGTGCCAGACAACCATATGCACTCTCAATCACTCTACCATCGGTCTACAGTCCGAAGTTTTGCAGGACGAGATCCTCTTCTCGTTGCTTGATTGTCACAATTGAGTCCGTGATAGCTCGTGGTTCTCCCAGAGTCTTTGAAGATTGTACGAGCATCTCAGGTCCCAGGTTTGGTGGGGCGAAGGCCTTTTGAAAGCACGTACTAATGTGTGTATCGCACAATGACCTCAAATGTACACATAGCTGAACGAAGCGCCTACGTATTTCTATCCATTCCCACTGGACGACTCGTTCAAAACAGAGCGACTTGCTGACTTCTTGCACACGCTTTGACCCATATCTTCGGAAAGTCTTCATAACCCTTCAGCTTTGAGCAGCGCACCGTCCGCCTATACGGGCTCTCATTACCCTCCCGCGACCCCGCTGCTCATTTTACAAGGGTGAGACGAACGCTCCTCCTCCTAACGATGTCGAGGTGCTTCTCCCGCCACGCGCGCATCGCTTCCAGGCCCGTTGTGAACTTGACGACCGCTCGAACCTCTAGGTGAGGCTCCTGGTCATGTTCGTGGGGCTTACGGTCCAGCGTACTGCAGTTCCGAAATAAAAGAAGTTCATCCAAGAAAGAGTCGCTTGGAGCATCATTTTATTCTTACTTTCCGATTTGATATTGTTTCGACTCTCTATCAGCATTTGTATGATTTAAAATTGAAAAAAACAAGCACAAAAGCAAAGCAAATTCTATTCGAGTTCGGGGGGTGGGAGTAATCAGGTCAATCTCTCAAAAATGCGCAGCCTCCAATATAGGCTTGTCATCAAGTTGGAGGTTACTCAAGCAAATCAGGATCAGCAAAATTGACTCAAAAGAAGTCAAGAATTTGGGAGGAAAGCAAAAGGCTTAAGAAGAGTGCCGAAAAGACCCTCGCTCACGAAAGGTGGAAGCTTTATCCTTCCTGGACCCTGCTTAACATCTTACGACGGCCAACAACGGCCAGGGACGCCGTATCAGTGAATGTCAACTTAGATGAGAGCAATAAATTGGACCGTAGACCGGCTATGGAAGATCCGGGTACGAAGGAGACCGATTGGCACACTTGCAACGACTCCCGCTGCCAGCATCAAATAGTGGTTTCCCGATAGCAGATCACCTCCTTTTTCTAATCAGATTCAAGAAAGACTACCATGAGGAGACGTTCATTTACAGCAGGCTCAACTTCCTCTCAATCTCTCGATCTTAGGTAAACTACTATCCCATAAACACTAAAGAATACTGAGAGCACTGTCTACAAGGAGCCTTCTCATACAGGTCGCAAGCTCAAAGCCATTGCATCAATCTTGACCGTACGGTTGACAGACGCGCCCAATCCAACGGTTCGGGATGCTACGCAAACTTCCACGGTAGAACCCTTCGAGACGAATTTTACGGGAGCGAAGTTTCTCCAAGGTCGAAGCGCGGCGGCTGAATCGCTCACTGTCTGAAAATTTTGATCCCGTTGCCGGCGATAGAGTACCCGTGGAAGAAACGCTCCAGCGCTTCCTCGTCCGCATCGGGCGGCAGATGCGAAATGACCACCTGTATGGAGACAGTATCCAATCTGTACAGAGTCGGAGACGAAGTTCTTGCTCTGGAATATGCATCCAGAATTTCAACGGGAATGAATGCGAAACGAAGATATGCAGTGCATGGTTCGACGACTACCTGGACAAATCCTGCAGAGCATCAAGCGCAGAAACGAGCATTCATGGAATGTGAAGGTGCCAGCAGTAGTTGAAAAGCTCGACAAAGTGATAGCAATCCACAAAGTCTGTCGAAAACATTTGCGAATCTGGGATTGCTGAGAGGTTTGAAATACAGACTGCTTTCTGTGGTTTCCAATCACTACATTTCCAAGTCACGGACCGCAGAGAAGAAAAGCGGACGGTCTGACAGAAAGAGAAATAAGAGAGAGATCGCTTCTGGCTCGTTTTCCGACTAGGCCCGAAGAGACGAACCACCCAGCAACGAACAACCATCTCGTCTGGCAGCTGGACCCCACCGCTCTTCTGGCTGAAGCCAAATGTGAAGGCGCCAAGGAGCAATACGTCGTGATACAATACTGATCTAGACAGAGGATCCGAGGTAGCAGGTGACCGCTTTAAAGGAGCAGATCCCACTTTGATCGAATTTGAAATCGTCCTGGTGTGCCGACTGACGCGCTGGATGGAAAAACCCACAGGCCGAGGTCAGCGCTTCTCACCGCTTTCCCCCTCCATCTCTGCATCTCGTCTCGTCTGATGTTCTCCTCCATGTACTGCCGCGACCTCTGCGTAGGACACAACTAGGGTGTTGGTGTCAGGACCCAGAAAGATTATGTAAGTTTGCACCGCAAGCGGAGTAGGATAACTTCCGTCAGTCAAAGAAATGGGAGAATTCCAGAGTTGATACGAGATGAATGACACTCAATCCGGTCTAGCCGCCTAAGCTCTGATGTACAACCAGATTCTTGACTGAAGGGAAAGTAAAGATGCGTGTTCGGCTCTTGGATTAGGATTCATACAGCGGCTTGCGTACCGGTCACGACAAGCGCCGCCCATTTAACCGGCATCGAAACCAAGATAAAACGCCCTCGTTCCGCTTCTTTGCCGCAGATTCCTCATGCGGCCGAAAGTGTCACGACTGGCACCAAAGTGTGCGGAGGTCTCACCGCACGAGAAGTATAACACAGCTTCCAAGGTCTGCAAAAAACCGCAATCCCCGTTTGAACAGAATAAACAGCACGCCTTGCCTCTTGGCTGCACGGTCCGACAGAGGCTGACGTGTCACGGTCAGCGCCTTACCGGTTCCAATCGGACGGCCCTGGCTCCTAGGGTTTGATCGTACGTCTTCCGATCAGCGTTCAGGAAGTCTTGTTGGGACGGGAACTCAATGTACCTGCGTGCACAAGGCTTCGACATTAGGCAATTGTCGACTTATTTGCCCTATGAGAACATTCAGCGGAGCAATGTGGACCCTCAAAAAAGCATTGAATGGTTCCTTCATGAGAGGTGCGCATTCTAGCAGGGTCCGTTGCTCGCAGAATGTAGCTGACAGAAAGTGAATGGTATGCCAAAGGGCTCCCATCAAAGATCAGGTCGTTTCAGCCAATTGTGCAATTGAACAGTGAGCAGGGGGTTTTGAAGGCCAGCATTCGTCTGCTTGGAGCGGGACCTCTCCTTCAGAGTGAAGGGCAGAAAAGGAGAAGGAAATGCAGACAATGCTTTTGAGTTCTAGACCACAGATGATTGGATGTCAAGACATGTCACCGTAGGAGTCGACAGAAGGAGGAGAAAGGGGTTTGAAAAACCGTATGAATGTCCACCATGCAAGGGGAAGAGACGACGACACCATTGGTGCATTTCTCGCCACCCAATCCCAAACATTCTGTTTGTCCTTTTTCCGACGATTGACATAGAGAGACGGTGCGGTTCTGCCCCTATCTCCAGAAGTGCACCAGAATGCAAATGACTGCTCTCCGTTGCCTCATCTAAGTCATTTCTTATTGGCACCACCACTTAAGGCATGCTCGCCAACCAGAAAAAACGGACAAAGAACTAGAGGAGGGAGAAAATCACCAGCCGTGTGGTCGGAAGTTTTCCTCGTACACTGGATGCACCTTGCTCTCATCCACGTTGAACTCTGCAAAGTACCGAGCCATGTCGCCAGCAAGAGCGTTGTGTGGGGCACCCTTGAGGTATGCGCATGTGCCTGCACACAGTGAGTGCATGAGCTATATGATGTCAGCAATCTGCTCCTTTTGAGCTACTTGGGGCTGGTCTGAGTTCTGAGACCAAAGCCAGCGCGCACCTGAAGGATTGCTTGGTCAGCTTTGGCGCCAGGTTAAGATTGAGAAAGCCAGTGTTGGTCAGCTTTCTCTCTAATATGAACGCCGCTAGAGGCTCGTTTGTAAAAAGGATGGTGAAAGGATTCTGAAGAGAAGCAGGAGGGTTCACATAACCCCTGTAGTGCAGAACGAAGCTGAAGAGTATGCTGGGACCAAGCCGAAGATACTTGTTCAATGACTTTGACGTAGATGCTTGAAAGATATGACGCGCACAAAGCCATGCCAGATCTCTGCGCCAGGGTCAGAGCAGTGACTGGTCAATGCCTCTTCGCACTGAATGCCACGTGCGGTCAACTCGAAGATCCACTCACTCATCAGGGCAGCTCCACCAAGAGATACAAATTGCAGGCTCTGACTTCCAATCATGTGAATTAAGGCACACGATTGTATGTCAGGGAATCAGGGAAAGGCTTCCTGAGTTTCATTTTCGAATAATGACCTTAAGTTTTGGAATAATGACCCAAAGAAACTGAAACCTGACAAGCTCAAGCACAAACGAGTAGAGTCGGCAGCATCAAGCCACAGTTGCTAAAGTTGCTGAGATGTGTTGGACTTCTCGTGCCACACCATTTTGCTTAACACCACATCAAAACGGTGGTTTATATCTACCGACATTGTTCCTGGATTCTTACGTCATTTTCCAAGACTGATCACACCTTTCTTTCTGAGTTTGCAAGGAGCAGAACAATTCGCTGTCCAGTTTTAGCACAAACTAGTCCAAAGTAACAAGCACGATGAGTGGTAATATCAAGTGCAGATGCTCCTTCTGAAAATGTTACAACCTGAAAGCCACCTTGCTGCTTGCCATCGTTGGTCGTCCACCTTCAGTGCGTAGGCCTAATGCTGAAAGCAGCAGAGAGTGGAGACCAACCTTCCGCCTGTCGGCTCTGCACGCCAGCAGTCTCCTCGTTTGCCCACTGTTCCATGTTGTAAGCTCTTGCTGACCCCAGCCGACTTTGAAAAGACCCCAGATGCGGCGCTGATGTCATCCCACATGTCCCACCACCAGTTGGTAATGGTGAACGTATACTTCTGAA
This sequence comes from Klebsormidium nitens, assembly GCA_000708835.1. NCBI lineage: Eukaryota > Viridiplantae > Streptophyta > Klebsormidiophyceae > Klebsormidiales > Klebsormidiaceae > Klebsormidium > Klebsormidium nitens. The sequence goes on along the minus strand of DF237081.1, from coordinate 25,770 downwards.
GCACAGAGAAGCATCTGTCTTCCTGTAATTTAAAGTACTAAGCAAAGTTTCTGATGCAAGCTTCGGCGCCACACTCTGCGAGCACGATGCCTCCGCCCCCGACGCAGTCCGTGCATATCCCAACTCCCCTTCGCATGAGTTCCCATCTCGGCTCAAGCCCTCAGCCTCAACAACATCTTCTGCTAGAAACTCCACAATATGTCCTTTCTTGACACTGCTACCAGCATCATGGAACACAGCCGTCCCTTGGTGAGCAGTCCTAACATGGCTGGGCACGCTTGGCCCTGCAGTTTGCAAAGCCTTTGCCTCCAGCAGGCGGCACAAGAATGGTCTGAAGGGGAGCTCTAGAAGCTGCAGGGAGTGCTTCCTGCCCAAGGCGTGCAGCGCCATGGCGTCCAACTGGCGTCGTGCTGTTGCTGATGTGCGTGGCCGGGTGTATCATTATGACAATGTGCGCAGAATGGCCCCTCCACCTTGGCCGAATCAGATCAAATGCCGTGCGCGCACGAGCGCGCTGAAGGCGCGGGGCTTTTTGCAGGGGGGTCCCCCTGACGCCTGAGTTAACCCTGTTCGGAGATTCAAAAACCCTATTGTCCGTAGCTGAGAATCATGAAGACGTCTTCATTTCTTCATTCATATCTCGAGCTTGCCAGCTGGCTTTATCTTTTTGAGATTCGTCTTTCGCTTTAAAGCAAGGACACATGAATTGCTATATATGAAGCTCTAGTCGGCAGAAATGAGGAACTCTGTCTACATGCCACGACATGCTCAAAACCATTGCTTTCTGGGGCGTTTCATGGAGCAGCGGGCACTTTTACGTACCGGCGTCCGGGGACCGTTTGACCAATTTTTTTGGAATGAGCAAGGGGGGAACTTAAGTCATTCGACGAGCAAAGACCTGTTTGGAACATTCCCAACAAACTTTGACAGAGGAACAAGAGGAATTTTCAATGGGCACCATCACTTTTGGACGGAACGCCGATTTCAGAGGTTTTTGCGCTTTCAAGATTTATCCAAGTGCGTCGAGAGATGCCAAAGTCGGCGGCGGGCAGGATCTTGAGGAAGGAGTTAAAGGCTAGGGTCGCAGCGAGGAGTGGGCCGAGCAATGTTTGACAGAAATTTTTGGGTTGCATCAGGCGACCCACTACAGGCTCTAGAATAGCGACTTGACCTGAGGTGTTAAAACGGCAATGGGCGAGTCTATGGCAAATTCCATTCCAGACGCTGTGTAGAGTAGCCTTGATACTGCACGCATACGGCGCTTGCGCGTGGATGAGAGAGAGAAAGCTTGAACAGTCTGATCATTCAGTCAACGTCCGTTCTGAGTACGCCTCAGTTGGTTGTGGTGCGACAGTCCTTCTGGTCCTTTCGTAGAGATATACAATATGTGAGAAACGATAGCGGTTGCATCAATATTGTGTCGACGTCAATCGATCAAACGGAACATAAAGGTAGTCAAAAGTGTACGTTTGGGAAGGATCAGTCAACATCTACACACCAGCTTTGTCGGTGGTATAATTTAGTGAAGCCTGTGCTTTGTAGATAGATGCAACCGTGAACTTGTGGATTGTTTCGACAGTATATAGCCATTAAGATTGAATAATATGTACACGTCAGGATGTCAACTGAACAGCTCTGGCATGCTACTTGCAAGCAAACTAGATCAATGTTTGGAGAGGCCGTAAGCTCAACTTATCAGCGGACAACTGCTTTTGATAAAAATATTGGTAGGGAAACTCGAAACACGCATGCGTTCTTTCGGCCCAAATATTACGTTCGCATTTCTGAGCTAGCTTTATAAGGAAGAGTGACTCTGAGTCGATCTTGGAGGACAGATGATTCTGGCCCGTAAATGTCACGTCACCTCAAGCTTATGGTGAGTTTGGCTTTTGCTTGTGACACAGGTAATACGCATTTGATTGCGCAGCTGCCAGATCCTTATGCCTTATGCAAACGACGTACATGCTACTTGTATCAACACGGGCCTGGTACAAAGAAAGAACTTCATACGAATTCTTTGCGCTTCCTACGCGATCCGATGCAGTGCCACGGTGACGTCAACGTTGATGGCAGGATACGCGGCTGGTGGCATGCACACTGACAATGACACGTGTCAAAAGCACCACGCACCGCGCTACAGTGGGGCTCTAGTCAGAGGCTTGCACCTGGACTCCATACAGTTCCGCATCAGAGTCTCCAGGATAGCGCAGTATCTCAGTACTACGTCGACATGATTAGCTCTGTAACAGCTTTCATTTAAAAATCGTTTAGTAAGGCTTTGAAGCTAGAAGCCCGGGTAGCTGATTTGGGCGTCGGGATGGGCAGTGTATCCTGCAAACAAAACCGAGTGCGCTTGCGTTTAGAGCGGGATCGCAGGTGTCTACGTTTGAGAACGGAAGGATCGGATCCGAGCGGGACCGCTCAGCGCTCTTGAAAGACACTTTGCTTCGAGATAGTCATGGAGTCCTCTAGAGGTCGTTGCACAAGTTCAGTGACGAACCGTCATGCCTATCAACCCTGAAACAGGCCGGGATAATTGGGGAGGGTTGTGGACATGTAAGCGAAAGACGACGGTAAGACATGGTAAGAACTGCAAATTGACGCTCCAAGAGGGCCCCCGGGCCACTTCCCGGCCCTATCAAGTTCCTATAATGCTGCTCGCATCAGGACCCAAACGAACGGAGAACTAGCTGCAAATGAAAACAAAACTAATCGAGGCGCCTGTAGAAGCGACCGGGCACGTCTCGTTGAGAACGTTTCTCTCATCGCCAGCGGCTTTCTATGGATTGAAAATGAACACGAGGAAGCTTCAGACGCAGGGGAACTGAAACGGGCGACTTCATCAATCACGCCAGACGCTGCGGCAAAAAGGGAACGAGCAGTACCCAGAAAGCCAGACCGGGCGGCTCACCCGGGCACGTTTTGTCCAGCTCTGATGATTCCGAGCAGCAAAAACTTCGGGCGAAGATGACCATGCGGAATGTTTTTAAGAAGCAGCAGAACATGGTCGGGGGAATGAACCGAGCGCCTTGTTCATGATCACGCGCCAGCTTTCGCCGAAGAAGTAAAAGAAGGCAAAAGCGAGCGAGTGTGACCGGGTGACTCACCTCGGCACGTTTTGTCCAGCACGGTCTTTCCGATGCGCAAAACCGACCAAGAATGACAAAGACGAACAAGACACAAATGCAGGGAAGCTTGATTGGAGGCTTTACCAGGCCCCTTCCGCGACCATGCCCCAGTAAGCGAGGAAAAACGGAAAGGCTTAGGCCGAGACAGTCCGAGAAGATGTGACCGGGCGACTCACCCGGGCAATTTTTGTCCAGCACGCGCCAGTCCCCGAGCCACTCCCGCTGAGTGGTGCGGCCGTCCACCCGGTCGCAGTTGGAGAAGCCCTCACACTCTTTGGTGTCGGGGTTGAACACCCAGAAAAGACAGCAGTCCACGTCCCTGCAAAACGATGCAGCAAAGTCAGAACGGATTGAGAAGTGAGTGACGGGCAGATAACAAGTTGAGAGTGATCTCTGCGGACGAGTAATTGCAAGCCAAAAAGCCCCCGAGAAGACGTGGGCGTCCTTCAATCCGGCCGGTCCGTAACTTGGCTGGAAGTCAGATAGCGACTCTACCGCAAGAGTTGCAGGTAATCAGTAGTCTAAAGGCTGAGCTACTAAAAGGCCCTTTGTTTGTACGCCAATTCAGCTGCCCTGCACCGTCGATTGCAAGCTGAGGTCAAGAAATCTCGGTGATCAATCTTAAAATATAAACTGATTAAGAGCCTATACTTCATGAAGTCTCTGCTGAGTGCTGTGCTTGGTATTGCGGGTCAAGTGTAGGCGGTTAAGCGGCGTACCTGCAGTCCTTGCAGCAGTTCATAATGGGTTTCTGCAGCTTCGTTAGCACTGCTTGGTTCGATTTCAATCTCAGGTCCAACACTTCGTCCGTGACTGGCGTAATCTCGAGAGCGTGAAACAAATAAAAATAGTGACGTCCTCCTTTTGGAACTGACAACACGTGGGCGGTTCAGCGGCATACCTGCAGTGCTTGCAGCAGTCCTGGAACACAGCGGTGCTGTGCATCTGAACTCGTAGCACCCGGTGCGAGTTTGCAGGGTCGCACCCTTGGTCCGCCCAGTACTTGCTGCGCCCCGGTGGAGCGGAATCATTCGGAGCACATTTGCAAATTTGGAGCCACTTCGGAGGATTCCGTTCTTCAAGAGAAGGGGTCAAGGGGAGAAACCTAGGTCTTCCGTTCTCCACGAGACGCGGCTGAGTACTCCGTTTTATGGAACGGGGGACAAATCTGATTAGTTTATTTTACGCGAAACGTGGACAGTTCTTGGTGCTTCGTTCTTCACGGAACGGGAAGAGATCTACCGCTTCCGTTTTCAAGAAACGACCCAGAAGCTGAGAAACGACAAACGACTTTCTTCAAGTCCGAAGAATCGAAACATTTGACGAGGCAGATCAGGTTTTGCAATTGTGTCCCCCTTTCGGGTGCTGAAAGAGCCCCAATCTTCGTCTCAAACCTTGGAGGGCAGCCGCTTTGCAAAGTTGAGGACCCAGGGTTGTTGAGCACGACACAACTGTTACAAAATTTGGTCGTTCTGCTCTCCTACCTGTATGGATGGCAGTTCTCGCACTCAGGAGTGCACGCCTGCGTGGCCGCCAGGGCAGTCAGGAACAACATGACGACTAGAAGCACCTGCGGAATTGCAAGGAGGAAAGTTTATAAATTCTGGAAGAAAGCAAAGGTGCTCAAGTGTTGTGGGCTGCCCTTCAGGACCCTGAAAGATTATTTGCGGTACGATGACCGATCAACGGTCGCCCTTTCGAGAAGATTTTGGCCCGCGAGGTTCACTGGCTTCTCTGCAATACCAATTAGTTCGGTGAAGCGTGGATGTTCGGTCCTCAAATGCTGCCATATTTTCCCGCCCCATAGCAAGAAGTGTCAGACAGGCAAATCTTGAGAATCTGCTACACTGAGACAGATCATCCCGCTCGACGATCAAAGCTGCATATGCGATAACAGATATTGTGAAAAGCGCCTTAACTTCATCATTCCTTCCCCCCGGAGTCGTGCTCACTCCGCTCTCGCTCAATACGCCTTACCTGGAAACTATGTTAACGGGGGAGCACAGAGGCGATGCTACTTCCTTGAGGGAGGGATGGCCTTTGAGAACGAAAAGATGAAGCCGAAGACTGCCTGAAAACTCAACAAAACTCATGCTTGCTCTCAAATCTTCTGTCCCAGCAACTTGACAAGAGTACTCTTTCTGGTCAAGTTGGCCTGTTTTTGTCTGCGGGTTGCGGTCAGATCGGACGGAAACAAAGCCGGGGGGCTTCGCATAACCGCCCACTAACGTCGAATTGATCTTGAACGCAATATCGCAGCAACGCAGCTTCTCTTACTGAGCATGAACTAGCGAATCGTCAAGTCCCTGCAAGTTGACCGAACGACTTTCTTGAGGCCCGACTTTAAGGAAATGTCCGATGCATGAGTTCGGATTCTGCCCAAGTTGGGTGTCTCGAAAAGCATCACTTGGCAGCACAGTTTGCGGAAGCATGGAGCTCGACCCATCAAGGTTCGATGTAAATCAAAGGTGGTCTTGTCCCACTGGAAAAGGGGGTGTCATCGTTGCAAACGCTGCCTCGGAAACAAGGTCGAAGCGAACCTATTTTCGTAGCTGCGAGTCAGTTGCGGGACAAATCAGATCTCACTCCAAGGTACCCAGAGTATGACGCCAGGCTATCAAACATGGGGGAGGAAACGGAAACGGCAATAGCGGCATATGTAGAGTCCCGATAAAGATCATTCCGGTAGAACAAGGTCGTGGCGCAACATGCTACTGTCTACGAAGTACCGGCTGGAGATACTTGTAGACTTGAGGCTAAAGTACGGTAATCAGGTAGAGATAGGTCCATCCGAGACAATTGTGAAGGCTCTTTCAAAGTTTGTTTTAACTAGCTGCTAGCAGTACTCATTCCGAACCAGTGTGTCGGTCTCAGCCAGCCGTACGGGAGTGGGCCGTCTAGTTCATGGACAACTGGACGCTTTCAACGTTCAAAGATCTTCAAAGTCTTGGAAAAGGATGAGGTACAGCTGACGTGTCAACTGTGAGCGGAAGGCCTCCCGTGGATGGACCTGAAATCAGAGCCGTGAAGATGAGATCGGTTCATGTTCAAAAAGATGAACAACCCTACGAAGACGTTTTGATTGCTAAGTAGGCTGTCTTCTGCCCATTCGCAGCAGCCTTCTCAGAAGGAGTTCTGATTTGGCTCTTGGCTGCCTAGTGCTTCTCTTATGGAACAAGTTCCACATCTGGTTCGATGCCTTTGAAGCAATAATAGTAACGACCAAATTTGTGCTTGCTGCTTCTCAGAGGGAATTAGCTGGGCAATGGAGTCAGGGCATGTCAAAGAGAAAAACGAGGCGATGTCCAAAAGGCTAATGACGCAAGATCTCTTCTTTAAATGGCACCTGATCAGAGTTTGAACTAGAGTTTGTCACTAATCGGAAGGCGTTCCAAGGACTGTTTGAGAATCATAGAGGAAATCTGGATTTGGGCTCGAGCTAAGAACAACGTGTCTTGAATTGCGTGTCCTGCTAAAGGTGGAGTTAACGATTCTTAGGGCGCTTTGCTTCGGCTTCATTGTTGAACTGGGGGATTGTCGCCCGTCCTAGTTGCTCAGCATCTGCAGCTTTCGCGGACCATTTGCACCTTGTGATCTGCTTCTGTCGTCATGTCAGCTGCCGATGCTGTTCACTCACGGATACGCAATCTCTTCTACAGATCTCATATTTCCAGTCTCGAATGCGAGTCAAGAACTCAGAGATCAGCTCTTGGAGCCAGCAATCAGTATGCATATTGGCGACATGGCCGGAATGGCAGACGCCTATCTGCCATCCGAATCCTCACTGGTGGCCAGCAATATTCTGCAAAGTTCAAACGAGTACTGCTTCTCAGATCCTCAAGCTGAAAACCCAGCGCCGGATGCATCGAGCTTGCAACATGCCTGCGTTATTCGGAGCTAGCTGGTACCAACGGTTTGCGCGCAGTCTAGCTCGTTGAATCTATCTTCCCTGTTAAAGATACACACGTCTTTCAAGTACCTAGGCCTCTTTGCTGACGCCTGAACAAAGCGGTGAAAGTTGTGAATGGTAGACCAGGTTGTTACTCCTGTTGCGCATTTGCTGCTGACCTGCTAGCTGTACCTGATAAAAATCCCGTTAAAATGGTTATATGCTGATTGATTGCATTGTACGCGCAGCTGGCTAGCGCCGCTGCTGGCAGTGCATTGCAGAATCTTGCGTCACACGCGTGCACCTCCGCCAGTCGCGCTCCTTTCGAGATATGACGTATGCAATCATAGCTGTTTGGTGCACATTTGAAGACGTTCTTTTCCTGGCGGTACAAAATCTATCAAGCAGGTAGACCATTCGTATGTGAACACTGTCGTTTTATTGGTTTCCAGATTGCCTTTATGGAACCAACTCTGGCACGTTGAGTCTACAAGTCAACACTCGTGATCGCCAGACAATCCTAAAACAGGGCCTCAGCACGAACAAAAGCAATTCTAGTTTCCTCGTTCTGAGTCTCTGTTTTGAAGTATGCAAAAGCCGCCGGCCGATCATTGTGCTGGAGTGACTGACGTCACAGCGCTGACGTAGGAAATGCTTAGATGTTCACCGTAGATGTCCGTTTTGCTCGCGGAGAACCGTCGATATAGCCTGTGCGCGCACCAATCTCGTGTCAGACCGCTCCCTCCCGCTGCGATGACATCACAACTTCCGAACCTGCCGCGTCGCCGCGAATTGCGGTGGACTTTCAAAGTGTACGAAAGTAAGTACGTATCGGATGCGGGTTGCACCCTTCTCACGCTCCAAAACCCTAGTGCAAGTACATGTACAGGAGACAGCGTTGACGACAGCAAGTTGCAGCACTGCGCTGCAGTCTGCGCTTCTCAGTTTACAGACAGACTGCAGCCTTATAGTGTCCTTCCGTCTTCCAGGCCCCTATAAAGCCCCGTCAAAGAGACCCCCAAACCATCACTTCTCACACGCAGCCCCCACCAGAAAGCAACTAAAAGCCCACTCCCCTCAAACCCTCGCAGCATTCTTCACTTTCTCAGCAGACAGCATTTGCGCATACGCAACTCTTCCCCTCAGCCTCCAGCGCTTTGCTCAGCAATCAAAGCAACCATGGCTTCCCGCTCTTCGCTCGCGCTGCTCTTTGCGGCACTGCTTTGCGTTGCGCCCGCGCTGGCGGACAACGTTGTGGGCCGGAAAGTGGTGAGCCTGTGCTTTGATTGCTTTCTGGCGGCATGCATTGAAGGTTCTCTTGGTGCATGATAGGCCAGATTGGCCTTATCAGGAAGTAGAGAATGGGGGTGCTTCTGGATCGTGGCATGCACGGGTTGCCAACGCCAATCTGCACGAAGGTGGTGGTTTGCAGAGTGATGTGGGTCCTTCTGAGTTGGGTTCGTGCATAGATCAAGCATTGGCTGTCTGATACTGTGCACTGCGCTGGAGTGTTGACTAGGAACTAGAAGGCTGGATTGCAGATGCAGTGCACCATGGGTGACTTGTTGCAGTGCATGACGTTCAGACTTGAGGGTTTCTGAAAGGGTTTCTGATGCAAGAGAGATAAGGTGACAGCGCGAGTGGCTAGGGCTAGAAAAGAACCAAACCCGCCGGAGTGGGGGCGCATTTCAAAACCCTTGCCCATTGGCTCACGAATTTGGTATTTGACAGCACTCTTGAGTCAGGCGCCCCTGGTGGACATATTGCATTGGCTATGCGGCAACTCCAGCATCCACAATTCCTTGGCACAACTCTGAACCCAGATTGGTGCAAATGGTTTAGATGGTTGGTTCCACGGTCTCAGTCTAACAAATGAAGCCTTTTCGTTTCTTACAGGGCCCAACAGATTCCGTTGATACCGCTGGTATCACTGCTGTCTCTGCCACTCCTGCCCCCACGACCGCTGCGGCCATTGTCTATGGTGAGCACTCATCTCAAGCAAGTATGTGGAGAGATGACAGTCTAGGGAGATCTCAACGTGGGCTTGTTAGCCAGATAGGAAGGCTATTAAGAAAGTGCGGGGAAATCAAGGTATTGCAGTCCCATATTGATTCCTGGTATGAATGCCAGTCCCGATCCCGATGCCAATCGCAACCCCGACCCCAACCCCATCCCAATCCGAATCCCGATCCGATTGCCATCCCAATTCAAAACCTAAACTCAAGCCGATTCTGAACCCAAACAGAATCCAAGAAACGATTCCATCTCAATCCTGGTCTCAGCCTCAGTTCCGAACTGCGATCGCAATCCTACTCACAGTCGCATCCCCATTCCTAATCCAGTCTGTTGCCAATCAGAAAGATTGATTCTTATGCAGAGAACTGCGGCGCTGCCGGTGCTACCACCAACCGTCCCTGCACTTGCGCGACTGCGCAGGAGGCCCTCACCGCTGCGGTGTCTGGCGTGCTGCACAAACCCACCATCGTGCAACTGCAGCCTGAAGTGTAAGCGATCAACCTTGTCCATCTTAAAGGCATCCTGAGTGCTTCGTATCCATTTTGAAAGGGTTTTGAGGGTTGTATATGAAAACAGACAGCAGTAAGTGGGCAATTCGTTCAATTGAGGCCCGGAAAGCAATCCGAACTTGTCCTCCTCGGAGGGGTTCTGAATGTCGGCAAAGAGCAGTCTTGAGATCCTCTGGAAGGTTTCTGACCTTCCTAAAACAGGGTTGGATTCAAACGAATACTTAGCAAACGATGGCGGAAATCTGGGGCCGTTCCTCTGTCACATTAATCATCAAGATACAAACAGCAGTCCCAATTGTCCGCAGACGGTTCTTGTCGTTCTCTGTGGAAGAATAGATCCAGATCATACAATCTGCAGCAGGCACAATGCAGAGCACTGGGTCTGCCAAGAATCACAAGTCAGTTGTACAAAATAAAGAAAGAAGGGGTTCAGCAGCCGGAGAAGCGAACAATTTCATTTTGAATAGAACGCGCTGTGGTTCTCCTCCTCCTAGACAAGCCCCTAATCCTTTCCAAACCACTCTCTGACCCCTTACAAACCCTCTCTAACCCTTATTCGAAACCCCTTACAGGCACGTCTGCAACAAGGCCAACGGTGTGCGCGTTCCCGACGCCCTGAGCCACGTGGTGATCCAGGGGCCGACCACGTTCGACGGCCAGAACAAGGCCAAGTTCCTGATGATGCTCACCGGAAAGCAGGTGGACATCTCGATCGGCGAGCGGAACGGAAACGGAATCGCGTTCAACAACGCGGCCGGCGCGGCGATCGTGATTGGGGGAGGCGCAGCGAAGATCACCGTCGATACCTGCACCTTCAGCAACAACTTGAACGTAAGTGGATGGCAGAGCTTTCCGGATTCTCACTCCTAGAGATTCCTTTGAGCGCTCACTCCCTGGTGTTGTTGGTATGAGATCAGAATCAAGAACTGCACTCTCGGAACTCTCAGGCTACAGATGCTTTCAAGTACTCGCTCTCAGCCGATGTTGGGCCAGGATCAGATTTGAGTTCTCGTAAGGTCCAGTTCAGCGCTTTGCATTTGACGATTCATTCCTGGATGTTGTCCTGACAAAAGCTTCGCAGGATGCGCAAAGCGCCGAAGAGAAGCTTCATCAGAATTTAGGCTAGATTTGTTTGATTAGCACTCGCGGAGAATGCGGGCCGCCTCCAGTAAGTGACTCTGACCGCTCTGTGGATCAGGTTGTGACTCCTCGCGACAAGAAGGGTGTGATTCGAGTGAGTGTCATCTGGCTTCGGCTCCTTTCTGATTGTCGGTTTAACGACAGCCTTTCGGCGTCCAATCTTACATATCTAACCTTCAATCCTAGATTGGACTTCTGCTCGCCATCCAGTATAATGTATTGCCTCTCAATCTGGGTCTGACGTCTGCAGAATAGTTCCTTCCAGAATCAATGCTGCCGAGACATCTGCTCATCCTCTCCGTACTCTGCAAAGCTGTCCCAAAAAGACGGGATTCGCGACAGCTAGCAAAGGGCGCTTCTAGAAGCTTGACTCAACCAAGCCAACGCCCCAGACACGAAATTTCTATCTATGCCCCCCGCCTCTCAGCACTCTGTCACCGTGTCAAAAACGTTCCCCCGGGACTGATCTCCGGTCACACCTTTTTCTCTTACAGGGCGTGAACGGCGGTGGTGCGATCCACGCGGTGATGTCCGTGTCCGAGCACTCGGGCCACGCGAAGCACGTCTTCCCCGGCGGCAGCAACGGCCTCAACGTCTTCCGCTCCAACTTCACCAAGAACGTCGCGGTAAGCCTCGGTCCGCGCGCTTATGCATAAGCACGCCGCTGCCTTATAAAACTTTGCCCGTGGCTATAAGAAGCAAGACTTCAATGCACCGTCTGTTCCCTGAAAAGTCTGCGCGAGCGTCTTCCTTGTAATAAGTTTACGGTTTCTCATGCGCAAACGACTTTATGGGCTATGATTTCGAGTCTTCCCTCCAACGATTTTGAGGGCTCTGCTTCAGCGACTTTAAGGGCTTTGACTTGCAGCGCTTAAATGGAGGCGAGTGTAACAACAGAGCAGGACTCTAGAATCTGAGTCGCAGCCTTTCCCGGGCCCCTCGTCTCCTAATGTTCGCCCTTATTTCTGACTGCCAGGGCGCTGGCACCGGCGACCAGCTGTCCCAGGGTGGCGCCATCTTCTACACCGGCCGCCAGCCTTTCCGCCTGGCTGACTGCGTCTTCACCGGCAACAAGCTCAACACCGACAAGCTGACCAAGAGACGCCGCGGCGGAGGTAAGCGCTGACGTCATAATAGCTCCAGTCATTGCGTCGTTCCGTTGGATTCGGTCGCTTGCGCTCGGAATCAGAGATAATCAGAACTTTGCGCTTTTGAGGCCTTGTACTCAAAAATCTGAGGAGTTGTCGTGAGGTTCTGCCCTCTAGAATCCACTCTGGTCGTTAAAAAGAAGGCAGATGTAGCAAGGTGTACAAAGCACGGCCAATCTGAAATGTTTCATAGGATGCTGACCCTCGGAATCCAAAGCACGGCCAATCTGAAATGTTTCATAAGATGCTGACCCTCGGAATCTTTGTACAGGTGCCGTGTACTCCTATGCTTCCTCCGGTCTGAGCGAGATCCAGGGCTGCACCTTCACCGGTAAGACACGCTTTTCCTAGCAGCAAGATCAATAAGCATACAACTGCCCATGCGAAAGCCATGGCAGATGAAGTTGGCCGGTAAAAGCTTAGTAGATCTTGCGTATTCGAGGATCTACAGGCAACGAAGATGCAGTGGGGAAACGCTTTTAACTGGTCAGGACAATTGAGACAAAAGTTCTGATTCGCAAGCAGTTTGGAGTGCCCCAATTGTTCAACTTGGGTAGTCTCAAGGTTTTGCAAAGCAGGGCTGTCCGGTTGAACGTCCCGATCTCGGCCAGTCAATACCGCCCAGCATACTTTTGCCCTCTTCCTGTCCGGTGCCCACTGCCCAAGATTCGGGTCTGATACTTTTGTAAAGCCGCGCTAACCGCTTGCTTTCCCCGGTCTCTGGCAGGCAACGCCGCCCAGTATGGTGGCGCCCTCTTCCTGTCCGGCGCCCACAAGGCAATCTACCTGGTCGGGCCCGACCTGGACAGCACCCCCAACACCTTCGCCAGCAACGTTGCGGTGAGCGCTCGACGCGCGGCCGCGCGCGCGCTCCTTGACCCCTTTGGATTGAAAGCGTGAATGCAGAGAATGCTGGGCGGACGACTGTGTTGGCAGGCACACGGCATGATGCCACGTCGTATCAATGAGGCAAGAACAGCCGATACCATTGAAGGCACTGCACCGATGACGAAATGATGACGTACTGATGACGTAGTGATGACGTAAGGCTCACATGATGAGATGAACCCTGTGTTGCAGGCCAAGGCTGGTGACTCCGTTTACATTGAGGGCCTCATGAACGGCCACTTCAAGAACAACGTCTATGACGTCAACGTGAGTGGCCAGATACCTGACTAGCTTTCCGTTCTGTGAAGATCATCACGCCTTAAAAGAAGGTTAAGCAGCTCTCTGAAGGAGGAAAGTACGCGTTTCAAAGCAGGACCGAGCTTATGCAGTACAATCTGCTTTGGACCCAGATTCAACGAGTGCTTCCACGTGGTCCCCTTTTCCGTGCTTCGCGCACTTCATTATTTTTCGTGCTCTCTCCTTCTTTGATCTTACTTCGTTCCTGGATCCCGGTGATCCAAAGCTTCGATCTTGCCTCGTTCCTCGATTCCGGTCTTCCAAAGCTAAGAGTAATCGAGCCCTTCACCAGACCGGGATCTACCATACTTTGAGAATTTCATCGGTTGACGATCTCTCTCGATGCGCCCACTTTCCCACTTTTCGAAACGAAGCTTCCAACGTTTGACGATTTCTCTTCCGCCCACTTTTCCAGACCAAGGCCGCCGCCAACAGCATCGCGTTCGTCAACACCGCCACCGGCAACATGACCGACTGCGGCAGCACCTTCGCCGTAAGTTCCTCTCTTCGGGGGTTTTTAGAACCTTTTCGAAGGTTTTTGAAGATTTGAGGATTTTTACAAATTTCCGAGAGCGGTCTCCAAATCTTCTGCAAACCACCTAAACTTCGACAAAGTGCTGGTAACAATCTTTACCGGCGTCAAGCCGAGTCCGCGCTTGTCTAGACGACCATGCGGCTCCCTCCGAAACTTCGTGGTGCCATGTCTGATTCTCAAGCCCGGCGTCTCTGACGAACTTGCATTCGACTAGCATCGCCCCCGTAACGCATAGACTACCCTCTCTTGACGTTTTTCAAACGTGGTCGTTTCAAGAAACCGATTGTGATGCTGATCAGATTCGTTCGATCTGCTGCAGCCCGGTGCCAGCGTCTTCTCCAACCCCGGTGGTCTCACGATCAACGGCGCTACCGTGAGTTCCGCCCTAAATCACTTCTTAACTTCATTAAGTGATCTTCTCATTCGGATATATCTGCTTGGTTTGGGCAAGCAGTCAGCTATCTACGATAGATGCCGACCTTTCTAGTGATAACAGGGTTTGATGAAGTCATCTTATGAGCAAAGCCTCTGCCAAAAGAAGTAGGGAAGAAATCTACTTCATTGTTATCAAAGCACCAGTCCAAACATTTTTCTTCGGCCGTGCGATTCTAAGAAGTTCGAAAGTGTGACCCGACTAATCCTCCCTTTCTATTCTCCTCCCGCAGAACGCCCCCGCCTTCACCCCCATCTTCAACAGCAAGAAGAACACCGCCGTGAAGGGCGACGTTTGCTCCATCCCCGAGTCCTTTTGAGCGCGCTAGCGGCGACTGACTGCCAAATAAGCTAGGACAGCTGATTACGGACCGATCATATTGACGGTTGACCACTGGACAGCTAGACAGCAACTGTGTTTGCGGAAAGAGTTACAGAGACTGGTAGCCATTCTTTATGGAGTAGGTAGTGGCTTGAATCACTCCCCATTTGGAGTGGTTCTGACTAGAGCGCAGCTGGCGTAGTTACATAAACAGATGACGGGACGGCAGTACTACTGACAAGAGAGCTCGCTGAAACGGATCGAGGATACAAGGGATAGATAAGAAAGATAACTGACTGAATAAAGACAGCTCCCGAGCTGGCGGCAGGTGCTGTGAACAAAGTAAATTGAAAAGGAACCGGATTGTGGCATCAGCTTTCCAATTAAAAGTGCACAATTACGGTGTTTTCTTGGCGAATGAAAGAAGTCAAACGTTTGAATGTTAGACTGCTCTCAATGACACGATCCAGTTTCCAACTCGCTTCTGATATCGCCTTCGGTCGGTACGTAACGATCCTTGATCTGTCGGGCAATGGAATGTGTCATGTACATGTGGCATCCCATGTCCGGCTGGTTGCGCATCATCCACAGAAACTCAACACTGATGAGTGACCCACCAGACACGTTCACGAACCTCAGGGGGCCATAAGGAGTTCCAACTCGCTTATGAACGCAGTGCGCCTTATAGCCAACTCGGAGCTGGTGTTGCAAAGGTTGATTAGCAGCTATCTTCCCTCTATCTTCCGACCCGATGAACATTCTAGTCATAATGAAACGCTCGGCACGCATCATGAAGTATGCTGCTAAGAGTCGACTTGAATGAATTTGAGTGCTTTAATCAAGTATCTACAAGAATACAAGCCGGATTCGCAGTCAGCGTCTCGATCAATGGCAACTCGACACTTGTACGTGAATGCAAAATCTAGTTTTGATTCGAAAGTTTCATAGTAGGAAGTCGAACGTCGACGACGAAAGCCATCGGGCGATAGCCGCCGCGGCGGTAAAGCCTTGTATCGAACTGCTCAAAGGAGTCTGTACATAACACGCATTCTTAACCCGATTAGGGTTTGGGCTCTGAGCCAGATCCAGGCTGTGCCAACCAACCATCTGTTGAACGGCACAAAATAAGCCAACGAAAAAGCGACACGTGTCCCCCCCTCAAGGCAAGACTCGCTGTCCGCGGCGCACCTTGGTCGCCCCGAAGGCCTGTACACCACCGAACCACCATCGCAACGGGTAAGTAATTATTAGTAACATTTTGATTCGCCGTCCGAAAAATGGATGGCGAAATGGATTGTCCGCGCGCGAGTCCGCGCGCTAAACAAGGGATGCAAAGAAGAAGCATATCGATCGAAAACGAGGCTGTCTCTTTCGGTCCTGCTAATAAGCACGGGTCAGAGAGTCTTGGCACCCGTCGTGTCGACGGATCCTCGTCATTCAAGGACTATCTGAGGCGCAAGCAATCTCCGCGTCTGCAAGGTTTCCTTTGCAACTTAATCATCACAGGGCGGGATATCAGCACTCTCCTCTGTTCTTTGCATGTTGCCCTCCCAATGCTGCCTGGCTCGTTCTGAAAAGAGTAGATGACTTAAGATAGAGACATGACAATGGATGCTATCCAGGCTGTTGAGCTGCAAATTGCAAAGGTGAACGAAGAGATCGATGCTCTTTCCACAGAGATTGAGGAAGCAAAAGCAAAGATCAATCATGCGGAAGCGGCTGGCAATGTGAGTGAGGTGCAGCGATGGGACAAGGAAAGAGATCAGCTGCGCAAGGAAAGAGAGCAGCTGCGCAAGAAAGAAGAGCAGCTGCGGGACGAAAAGGCCCGGCTGTGGGCTGCAGGTATGTGTCTTCCATGTTAACTCTCATGTGCAGTAGCCCTAGAAGATTGTGCAAAGCAGCAGGCAGGTGAGTGCAGTAAGGTCTCAGAGCATCCTTTCTTTCAATTATACCAGTTGGTTCATCCGGTCTGGGACAGGGAGGAGCGGCTCCAGTCAGCAGATTGGGATGTGTCTCTCGCTTTGTTTGCTGTCTGGGTGTTGAAGGTAGTGGAAGACTGCAACAAACCGTGGAGAAGCACTTAGTAATGTTCTCCAAAAGTCCGATGAATCCATTCAAGCGTTGCCTACAGTCGAGCAGAGTGCTGGAGCTTCTGGTTCGGGACAGACGCTGTGGTTCGCACCATTGCAGTCCTCGGGACAACATTCATCTGTCAGTAGACCCATGCAATGGAATTGCGCATGCCTACAATTGGGCAGAGTGCCTGAGCTTTCTGTGTCATGGTAGACGCACTGATGTTCACCACATCTCCTATTTTTTGGTTTCGTTGGGAGCATGGTCCTCTAATTCCTGGATTGTTGTACTGTTCTCTTGCTTTGCGCAGATCTAAGGTTCTGCTGTTTGCAGCTCGTTGTGCCCTGTCCCCTGAGGGAGCCTTGCTGTCATGCTTAAAGATGGCATGCCTTCTGCTAACATTTGCTTCGTTTGTACTAGTTGTTGCACGGACGGAAGGGGATGAGGGCGCTGGCCCTTCCGGGGATACAGAGATGCCAGATGCCAACGACGATCGGAGTGAGTGGCCTTTCTGGTCCTTCAGGCTTACACATCTGCATGAGCACCCCAAGGAAAGGTTCACAGTTGCTAAAAGGTTCGCTTGAAAGCTCCATTCTCTGCAGCTGCTCACCACCCCACATGCATGAGAACTAGTGG
The DNA here is from genome assembly GCA_000708835.1 of Klebsormidium nitens. Classification (NCBI taxonomy): domain Eukaryota; kingdom Viridiplantae; phylum Streptophyta; class Klebsormidiophyceae; order Klebsormidiales; family Klebsormidiaceae; genus Klebsormidium; species Klebsormidium nitens. The sequence goes on along the minus strand of DF237081.1, from coordinate 8,757 downwards.
GAGGGCCGTTCTGACAAGCTTTGGGCATGACATCTGAGTGATAGCTATTTCTTGGGCCTTTGCCTCGGAAAATCATGCCTTCATCAAGATCAGCGTCATCTATTTCTGCTCTCTTACTCTTTGGGAAGAAGTATCGTTCACAGAAAGTTCAGGAAGTTCATGTGACTGCGCTCTGCTCTTAGACACGCAATTCACAAGTTGCAGTGCTTGGTTCTTCCGACTCCCTGTAGTTGCTAAGAAGAAGTGGTCAATTGTCATGCTCAGAGTGATCATCATTAAGATAAGCAAACAAGCTGTGATTGATTTCCTCTATGCCGCTGCCGTTTTCTTCCTCCTGTTGGCTGCTCTCAGTTGGGTTCTTGCAGCGCACCTGATTGAAGGAGCGATATTTCTTTGCTCGTTTGGGTGCGGTGAACAACCCACGTTTTGACGGGAGTACTCCTCTGTTGGTGCAGGAAGGAGCGGTGATGAACCTTGGAGCGCCGGCATCGAAGAGGATGTTCGGATGATTCTGGAGCGTGCTTTCGCTTCTCAAGAGGCAGATGGGCAGCCACAGCTGGACCTGAGGCCCGCATCCAGCCCCCTGGCGCAGAGGAATCGTAGCATCACCTACTTCCGGGGCTCCCCAAGCCTGCTCCTGACGGATCTTCCGGGGCAAGGGGGGAACGGCTCGACCAAGGCGAAGGACCTGCTTGAGGGGAATCGAGAGCTGCACGCGTCTGGGCGGGGCCAGCACCAGGTGCAGACCCGGGTGACCGCGCTGATCGGGCCGTCGGGCGCCGGGAAGACCCGGACAGCCCTGGAGGCGCTCTGCCATGAATACGGTTTCTACTTGAGCTTCTCTACAGAGAAGGACCCCGGGAGCCTCCTTCTACAGAAGGCGATCGAGCGTCTCAGTGATGCGCATGAGGACGAGTACAAGGCGGTCCAGCACGACGCGCGTCGCTTTCAAGCGTTCCGCGACGACCGGTTAAAGGACATGCCCAAGTTCGTCGTTCGGATCCTGCTGGCCCACGCACTGGGGTTGCGCCAGTACCTAAGGCAGCACGGCGATCAAGCGAGCCCAAGGGGCTTTCTCCTCTTCCAGCTCATCGGCATTGGTCCGCAGGAGGTGAGAATTTTCCTGACATTGCGGCTCCTTTGGTGAGCAGCTACTCTTGAAAGCTTCACATGCTTGAAGTCTGCAAGCCGCATCCTAGATCCTGTTTTTAGAGGAACAAAGGGCTTGTGCATGAGGATCAAGAACCTAGACTGGAATTTCTAGGCCTTTGCTTTTGGCAGCAGGTGGATATTGTTGAGCAGCTAGGTAGTCTGAAGGGAAAGCTGCTGGAAGATAGAAACGGTTGCCAGAAGGTGGATTTTGCTGAGCAGCTAGGTAGTCTGAATGGAAAGCTGCTGGAGGATAGGAACGGGATTGCTTGTTTTCTTGGTCAGATGGTTCATCGTCAGGCTGCTCTGCGAGGAGGAAGTGCCTAGGCGTACGGCCGGGCGTGTGAGATAAATGGTCGAAGCAATCAGGTCGCCTGCAAGCTTGCAACCCCATTTAGCAGTCAGTGGGGCTTTGGTCAGCCCGATTGCTGGGCACGTCATTTCGCGCCTCAGGAAAAAGTCGAAAGACAGTCGACTCAGCACTACTGCTCTTGGAGCTGCACTCGCTGGCCCTCCTGCACAACTGTAGCCGGAGTCGTGGCAGCTGCGCTCTGTGACTCTTGTGTCTGTTCGTAATCGTCATAAGAGTATGGCCCATCCAAGTTCTCATGGGGCTTCGTCTTCTGTTTGCCAGGATTGGCTCGTGAAAACGTGGGAAGTGTTGCTGGCCTTGTCGAAGGCAGAAGCGGTGCAAAAACTTCGGGAGACGATGGCGGAGATCCGGGAGTTGGTTCCACACCAGAAGATCTTCAACGTCTTCCCTGATGAGGCGCAAGTGGGAACGGAGTTGATGGAAGGATGGTTCCCAAACCGCCTGAGGAACGAGGGGCGCCCACTGCTCAACGCTTTTGTCCGGAGCCTGCACTGGGACTATTTCGAGTTCTTCCACTTCAATCTGACCGGTACGCTCTACATGAACCCTACATTTTAATGAACCCTCTTTATGCGTCTAGTCGCCTGCCCGCCGATATGGTGCCTGCACTCTCCTCCCAGCACTCGAGCAACGCCAGTCTTAGCCGAGGGCACTGTTTTGGGTCTGAGGCGCGCTTAGCTTTTGGCGAGATTTCTTGTTTGTTTGAGTGTTCTGATTCACCTCGACTGAGTTCGCTTTCTGTTGAGAGAGCTATCTCACTATGCATGTGATCGTTTTGCTGTCAGCAACGCAAGAATTTTCCTTCGTGAGTCAACACTCGAACGGTCGTTGCGAAACGCCTCAGTCAGCGAGCTCAATGTGCTGCCTGGTCTACAAACATGGCAGCAAGCATGCAACCGCGTCTTCTGCTGTGTCCCTCCTGTAAACTTTGGCCCCGACCAAGTGCTGGCAAGCGAAGGCCCAGATCTTGAGTCAATCACAACGGCTCACATCTCTTATGCTGATTGCAACCGGCCAGTCCATTACTTTGACATTTGGGCTCCTCATTGCGTCCTCCAATCTGGTGGCCACAGCAATCGACTTGTTGCTCCTACGCTGAGAGACTACTCAGACATTCTGGCCGGTTTTGGGCCCCGTACGGCCACTTCATGTTTCTGTGGTATCGCTTTGCTACCAAGGAGTTCAGGCCACGTGCGTTTTCGCTTCTTCGCTCCAAGGGCCCTCACACGCTGATGCACCTCTCTGCTGCTCTGCGTCTACTACCTGACGGGTTCTGTCGTTGTAACAGGCACCGGGCTCAGTCTCAGGCATGCGCATCAGCTTCATTCCGCGATCGCCGAGTTTGGGGCATCCGAGCTGCGCGTGTTCAGCGACTTTGCCCGCTTCTCCAAGGACGAGGCCCTGCAGTACGCTCAAGAGTACCTCGTGAGGCCCCCTGACGGCGTCAAGGCGCACCTCCTCATCGGGCGGCCGCGGTTTGCGGCGCATCTGGTGCAAGCCGTGGTTGAGCTCGGGAAAGACTGGGGGGAAGCCCTTGAGTACCTTGCGCGTCGCCAGACCGAGACAGAGGAGGCCACGTCCCTGCTAGGTTGTCTGAAAGAGAAGACGCGAAGCCTCCGGCAGGACATCCGGCACCGAGTGCTGCGGCACCTCAAGGTCCTCCTGCAGTCGTACTACCTGGTCGGTAGAGGGGTTTCTACACCCATCGCGGACGTTGACATGATCCAAGTTGGGATTTGTCACCTGATTGAGGTAGGGCCGAAGGGGAGCTGCCCCAAGGTGGAGCTCATGGAGCCGCTTGCCGTGAAAGCGGTCGAAAACCTCTTCCTCAGTGAGTTTGACCTCAGCCTTGACGAGATCATGATCGACAACCTCCGGTTAGCACGGAATGATGCGGTTCTGGGGTCCCTTTTCGAAACCTTGATCCCGCGTGCCCAGACGCGCTTCCTCAACTCCCCGTGCCTAGAAACCCACCCCCTCCTCAAGCCCCTCTCAAACCTCCCGGATTGCTTCAAGAGCGGCGCGCACATCGAGTGCGTTGAAGGCCCCGAGCAAGGTGTTCCCTTGAGTGAGGTCATCCCGCGCGTTGAGGCCTTCACGCGCGATCGCGGGTTGCTCGAGTTTCTGGAGGAGCCCAGGGGCAACCCGTTCTTCTTCCCAGAAGATGCAGCTGGTCCCGACAACGCGGCAATCGTGCGGATCGGGGGCGTCCGGTGGTTAAGCCTTGTCCAAGCGAAATGTCGAAAGAAAGTCGACAAGTTGACCCACGCACTTGGAACGCTCAGTCTCAACACCATGTACAAGGGGGATCGGGGCGCAGAAGGGAAACGGAAGCAGCTGAAGGCCTCCCTCAGGAAGCTGGGCGTGGAGGGCGTACTACAGGTCCTCTTGGCGTATCCTGCAGAGGTGAAGGAGAGGAGCCTCACCAATGCAACGCGGAAGCTCTCGGAGGACATGGACTTCGCTTGGGTGCAAGTCTGTATTCACGCGCCCAACATAGGCAAGTACTTGCTGGCCGAGGAGGTAGATTACCTCGGATCCATCAAGGATGTTTGAAGCCGAAGCCTGATAAGAAGGGAGAATGATCAGGGCAGGAGATGATGCGCTGCTCAGCAGATCAACTTAACAGGGTATAAGACTGAACTGAAGACTGAACCAAAGTATATGAGGGATTGTTTGCAGCATTGGCGGTATTCAAGTGTAGTAGCTGCTCATTTGAAGATGATTATTTCATGCCCGAGGAGCACTCGCTTGTTGCTTTACCCAAACACTCAATTGCAGAAGTCACGACCACAGACCCACTCAGCTGCTTGGAAGATTTGAGACTTGCTGCACACCTTTGCAAAGTGTGTAAGGAATACATGCGATCTCATCTTGATGTCGATTGCATGAGGTAATAAGAGACCATACAATCTGTGTACAAAGGAGTTGATGCATATCGTAAAAAAGTCACTATCATATGCACGTTGTAACAAAATGAGTAACGAGCGAATGTTTCATTGAACATACCGCATCTATGCTATAGGTGAGATCTCTCCGATTGACAAGCTTCTTGGCCACGAGTATAAATGCCTCGCTAATGGCCGTCCTCAATCTGGTTGAAAGGACTTGGATGGAAGTACATTGCATTTCGACTTATCACCAGTACTCTGGAAAAACTATGCCACTGACCAGATGCTCTCTTCCAACTAACCATCTGCATGTTGAACGGCATTATTTCGGCCAGCCACAAACCGCCACGTGTCCCCCCCCCTTCCGGCGAGGCGCGCTGCCGCGCCGCACCAATGTCGCCCCGAGAGCCACAGGTCGATTGCTAGTTAGTACTGCAGGTCTAACAAACCCGGCGTCCGCTAACCTGATTGCAGTCATGCAATCAGTTTTGCCGTCCGAACAAGAAGTGCCGTCCATTCGCGAGCAGCGCGCGCACGTTTCACTGAGTCGTACGGTCAATGACGAGTCAGTGAGTCTGACAGAGTCAGTCCCGCGCCTGCCTGCCACGTGTGATTGGAGGGACACCTCACCGTCGATAAAAGTTCAGGCGGTTGTACCGCGAAGGTACGGTGAGTCTGACTTGGCACCCTGGACAGCCTGCTGCCTGACTCAGCAGGCTTGGACCGACTTTGACTGCTATGTTTCATGCCAACTTACCGGGTTCTGGAAGGATACAGAAGCCCTGCACCGGCCACGTGAGCAGTCTGCTGGCCACGTAGCAGCTGCAGCCTCCTTCGGACGGTCTAGAAATCGGGGTATAAAAGCTCAGAAACTTTCTCATTTCATTCATTCCGAATCAGAGCACTTCCGATTCTGTTCCTTCCAAGCTTGTTGCAATCTCAGGACCACATCACAAATTTGCTTTGCGCTGAAGCGCCTTCTTCTGTACTAACGTCGATCTGGCTCGTCTCGTGCTATCAGTCAGGTACCTGCCATCATACTGGAGTAGCTCAGTCCGAAAGTACCTCAGCACCTGCGCGGCGTCCGCTTTGAATCAACAGGCTGCCAGTGGTGCCAGTAGTGCTGGTGATGTTTTGCTCCAGTGGTCACGCCACTGTGTGTCAGTGAAGCCAGTCGTACGTGCCACTAGTGATCAACGCCAGTGGTGCCAGTGACGTTGCCAGTGGTGCCAGTGGTGCCAGCTTGTGGTATGTGCCAGTTGCATTTCAACGCCAGTAGTGCCAGGAACATTGCCAATGATGGTTTCGGTGATACGTGCGCGTGCCAGTGACTTCCCGTGCCTGTGAAAAAATCATCGCACGCCAGTGTTGCCAGCCCGTTGCCAGTGGTGCACCAGCTATTTTGAGTATGTATATGATTTCAATAAGCTTGCTGCTGAGCATTTCAAGCAAAGTGTGAGCTGTTTCAGATTCTGCTAGTCCTGGACAGCTCACGTTGAGCTAACCAGCAGTCACAAGAATGAAGGCTTAGCTTGGACGTTGTTTGGAGCCGGTGTGCATCACTGATCCCTCTGTCGTGGTTTTGCACTGAGAGCAAAAACTACATGGCTCGTTCATGTGAAACTCATTGAAACTCTTTCAAGTTTTTCGTTGCCGACGGTCCATAAAAGGCTGCCATATCTTGCTGTCCAACTGATCAGAACGGGTGAGAATCGCCAGAGATGCTTCATTTCTGCCAATTGGAGTCGAGAAACGGGTTAAGAAGGTGTCATCGGTTTTGCAGAAGAGGAGAAAAGCAGAAAGCAGTTCTTGCGTCCAGCGTATATTAATTCTTAGCTGCCCCCTACCGGGTACAACCCCTGGAATGGATCAGGTGGTTAAGGTAGCAGACGCACTGGGGAAAGGGCATCGGTTCGAGCCCAATCAGAGACAGACGGGAACCTTTTGCAGTAACCATCTCATATTTTTTACTGAGCACTCAGAACGGACCCGGCAAGCATAGCCGAATCCACCTTTCGAAAAGCTCCGAGAACTGTTTGACTCAGCGAATCGATTTGTGGTGGGGGGGGGGCAAGTATGGGAGGAGAGTTCTCCTCCATTGGAGGTGAGGGGTGGAGAGTGACGGATTTGCTCCCCCCAGGCTTTTGGGGGCGGGGAGAATGGTGGGAAGACGCGTCTTGCCCCCCTTCTCCCCCCGGGGAAAAAACGCTCAAACCTCCTTGTGAATCTTTAGAGCTCACCTTGCGGTATGCTCCAGTTGCAAGATGTTCCCAAATGATTTAGGTTACGCTTCTCACTTCAGCAATACTCTCGTACACAGATGGGGAGCCTGCCGGATGAAGTCGCGAGGCAGACGCTTTACAACGGTCCGTTCGAACAATTCCAAAGACGCTTGGCAGCCGAGAGAGGAAGCATTGTGAGCAGCCAGGTAAACTTGTTTTTCAAGTGAACACCTCAAACAAGTAAAGAGTGTAACTTGTTTTAGGGTTGAACTCATCAAGAGGGGCAGGGGTTGGCATGGCAGAACGTGGTTCTTGTGATTCTTACGTTGTTCGAGAGGAGTAAACTACTTGTTGAAGCTGCCCGTCAACATGAGCAGGGCGACTCTGGGAGACACTTCCTCTTGGTGTACCGACCAAGCTGAGTCGGCATGACAGTGCCGCTATATGCAGATGGTAGTCGTTGATGGTATTGGCCCGATATATCTCAAGAGTGCTGTGAGCCCATAAGGTCTTTCAAACGCGGCGTTCCTTCCGCCAAAAGTACACTCAATGACAAACGCTTCCTGATAGACGGTACTCTGCTGGTAGGATCATCATTTGTCTTCAAGAGGCCACAGAAAGGTGCTCAAAGTGCATACGCAGGATGGTGACGCACTTCTCTTTGTCATGAAGGAGCAGGAAGCACCGGACCAGGCGCGGGGCCAAAAACGCAAGCATGGTGGCGATGCAGAGTGTGACGAAGGGGCGACGAACGATCAAATGGCAAGTTGTTGGGTTGAAGGAGCGCACTCGACAGCCGAAATCAAAGTGATGTCGGAGGCAGAGGATGCCAGCATAAGAATGCGTCGTTGTGTTTTTATTTCTTGCCGTTCCGGGCTGTTTGTCGCTCAAAGAGGCTGTGTAAGATAATCCCAATGAGCGGGGTTAGAGGTATCTGTGGTCGCGTACAACGAGCCTTCAAAAATCTTAAATTCTTCCCTTTTGCTTGGCCGGGGAAGGTTCGCTGGTCTGGCCCTCGAATACGTACTCTCCACCAATTGGAGGTTATTTGCCTATCTCAAGTCAAGTTGCTCCCAAGGACCCCGCTTCCATATGCCACGTCAAACCCATTTAAAGGGTGGAAGTCGATCAGCCGTGGTGAAATTTACCTTTTTGGCTCAGAAAAGCATTGCCGCTCTTCACTATTACCATTTCATTTGAATGCAGGGGCCGAGTAGTTCCGACGAGTCGGAATCATCGGGCGGCGGGGACGATTGCGAAGGTGCACAGGAGCATCATTTTGCGGACCAAGAAAGAGAGTTAGGAGCAAGCGTATTGGTGAGTTGAAACTCACTCGAGTGCAGCTGCATAAGCGTCCTTACACAAAGACTTCCCCTTCATGATTTGGCGGTCCACGGACGGAAGTGTTGTCCATCAAGAGAAATTCCCACTTACAAATTCGTCTTTATGGACAGCTTGGACGGCAAGGACAGCACTTTGGAAGTAGCCCACCGTTTCCGGGTTTTTGTAACCCAGCTCAAGCTTCAATTATCCTTGCGATCCACAGATGGGAGTTTTGTCCATCAAGAGAATTTCTCATTCACGAACTCGTCTTCATGGACAGCTTGGACGGCAAGGACAGCACTTTGGAAGTAGCCCACCGTTTCCTTTTTTTTTTAACCCAGCTCAAGCTTCGATCATCCTGGCGGTCCACGGACGGGAGTGTTGTCCATCAAGAGAATTTCTCATTCACGAACTCGTCTTCATGGACAGCTTGGACGCCAAGGACAGCACTTTGGAAGTAGCCCACACGTTTCTGTTTCTGGTGCAAACGAGAGTGCCATCCATCTAGGCTGCATCCAAAACACTTTACTAATTGATTGCAGGGGCCAGACAGTTCCGACTCGGCTTCATCAGAGGGCGGTGACGATTGCGAAGGTGCGGATGACAAGTCTTCTGAAATGTAACGATTACGACTGGTTAAGCCTAACCTCGTTCTCGACAGGATTTCGTTGACCTGCGGGTTAGCGAAACGGCGGTGGTTACGTCTTAACGACGCACTGCGTGGCTGTCTGCAAGACGCCGTAATATCCCGGATGGATCGGCTTCAGTGAGCCGATGTCACCGTTCAGGATAGGTTGTG